>JARHVA010005992.1:220000-395000 GCA_037957365.1 Torreya grandis
TGCATTGATGTCAACGGTAATGACAAAGTATTTATGTCATGATGATGATGAGTTTGAGCTTGAATTTGTGCAAGGTAGGATTTGGATGAATATAAGATAAGGTAAGTATTGTTTGAGGCTTATCATATTATATCTAATATGTTGATGTGGTTTCAAGTAAAGAAGAGAAGACAAACATGTGGACAGTATGTTGGCATAGGCTCGGTAGCCTAGTATGTAAGCATGGATCTTTAATATATTATTGAATAGGAAGTTAATATGATGATATCATGTTTTATAGGTCCTATGGGGTGTTATGAGTGCTTAAAATTCTTATTGGAATGCATAGTGTCATTTGGTTATTCATTATGTTCATCTTGGCATAGTTTGTTCTGTCACAGAAAAATCTGAGTAGGCATATTGATGATGTTATATTTCACACATGTGAAGGTTATATAAGCATCTTGATATATGGATGGATTCCCATATGAAATGGACTATATGCTTTAAATTTTAGGTCATGCAATTTATTTCATCAAAATTTATTAAGGGGGAAATTTGGCTTTCCAAGTAGATTACAGTGGTTTCTTTTCTTAGCCAGACTGTCACTACACATCATGTAGATATGGATGAACCAATAAATTTTCACATTTAATTTAGGTATAAATAAAGTATTTAATGGTCAAATGATATCATGGATATGTTGAATATAGTGCCAATAATCTACCCTAAAAATTTGGAGTCTTGAAGTGTTGTCTAGCTCAAGTTATAATTTTTTTATGTTGATTTAGTAGACTATGATGGGTCAGAGACTGTCAAGTTTAATCATGTTGAAGACTAGGGTCATTAGTAAGAAGATATAATAGTGTGAATTAATTGTTGATCTTTATCCAATGGTGAACTTAAGATTTAATATGTTAAAAATTTCACATATAAGTGACAAGTGTCACAAGCTCACTAGTCTAGCAAAAGATGAAGGGTGAGCGGTGGTTTGTACTAACAAAGATTAATGGTGTGGGACAAGTAAAAGGGTCAACAATGAATGCAAGACTACCAAGTTACACAAGTGAAATAGACTATTATTAAATTACATATAAGCCATTTGAGGGTATCAAGTATCATAATATTAGGAGTTATGAGAAAGATCTAATGGTGAGCACTACAAGATAATGTCTAGGCTTATCTGCAAAGATTGACAGTGCACTTTTGGTTAATATTGAAAGGATGCATGAGATGAGATCAAATTGTTTGTGGTTTAATTTATAAATATTGGATCACTATGAGTTAAACATTGAGCTACTTTTAAATAATATTGAAGGTGTGAATTAAGTGAGCTAAGTGAAGAACATGAGATGTGTTTTAAGTGACTAAGGTTTAACTGTGATCATTTGAGTACAAGTATTTGAATTTAATGAAGGAAAGACCAGTCTATAGTTTTTGAAACATAAATTTATATCTATGCAAAATTTTATAGTGTCATAAAAATAAAAGTTGTAGAGGAATTTAAGTTTCATCTACAAATATGAATTTCAAGGTTTAACTGTTTATACAGTCAAAGATATTGAGCTCCAAAGTTGACTATGTATTTGTTCATTTTTTGTAAGTGACTTGAGAAGGATAATTAAGTTGTTATTGATGGAATTTGGATGTTTTAAGGGGGCTTAGATATTATATATTATTATAAACTCCTTGAGGATGATTTATATAGATTTAATAGGTTTTAATAATCCATATTTAGTATGAACAAATTATTAGAAGTTGATTATGTGTTCATTCATGGTGTTCTTGTGTACACAATGTTGTTTGAGAAAATTTGGCTTTAGCATAGGAGTGTTGTGATGACTGTGATCATTTTAGGATGTCAAAGGGGTCTTGTGGAGTGGACATATGCATTTAGAAGTAGTTTTATGTTTCTTAGTTTTATTGAATAAGTGTCAAAAAGGTGAAAGGGTCTTCATAGGACCTAAAAGGTGACTTAGGCATATTTTAAATAAGGTTGTGCTAAAAGGTGACCCATGTAGATGACTTAAGGGTGAAGGCATGTTTTGTGACTAATTAGGAGATTTTAAACATTCTAATAATCATGAAGGATCTATAAAATTTGAAATAAAATTTAGTGATTTATAGACTTGGGTAAAGAGAAAAGAGGTGAGTGTGAATTATGGAGTGAAGGAAAGGGTGGGTGCCCAATGGATGGATTGGAGATTAGAGTAGGTTAATGACTCTATGTATGAATTATAAGTCATATTTCTAATGTCAAGGATAATGTTATTATAGGTTTGAAGATTGAATATGATCGAAGAGGTCTAGAATAATCCAAAAGGTGGTTTTAGATGTGTGTGGCTATGTGAATAAATGAAGGGGTAGATATACATTATTTATCCATCAAATTGGTAGGCAATAAATGATTAGGAGATGTTCATTTCATAAGTGTTAGGACGGTACTTAACATATTGGTCAAAAATACTTGACCATCAAGTGGTTAGAAGCACTTGATCATCTTAGGGGAAGGTACTCCTTGTGAGATAGGTGTTTCACTAAATCTGATCAGAAGGACTTGACCAAAAAGGTGGTCAAAAGGACTTGATCATCTTAGGGGTAGTTTTTCCTTATAAAATAGTTGTTTCACTAAATTTTGGTCAAAAGGACTTGATCAATCTCATGTTTATGATTATCTTATAGGATAATTTTCCATGTTATTTTAGGATTAAGAGTGGTTTTTATTCCCAATGAGGGTTTCCCACATTATATGTTGTGTTATGATGATCTTCTCTTATTCATGTTTTTTTATGTGGTCTCCTTGCTTTGATAATAATCTAGTTACATATGCTTGTTGTGTTTATTCATGAATGTCAATAAATGAATGATAAGTGATTAGAAAATAAAATATTGGTTGACTAATTCACCCCCACCCCCTCTTAGTCATGTTTTACCTCCAACAATTGGTATTAGATTATGTCCTTTGGTAAAGGCTTAATAGCTTAAAGGAGATCCTAAGTAGCACAAGATGGCTAAGCAGTTGAAGAAAGAAAATCAATAGTGAAATATTATGATCAAGGCACTTGAAGAGAAGATATTTACTTTGAATAAAGATGCCAAAGAGGATGATAATGTTATTAATGATATCAAGGTTCATCTAGAAGATGCCAAGGCAAGTTTGAGTCCAAAAGAGGAAAGTTGTTTAAAATAAAAAGACATCATGTATGATGAAGAAGTTTTCTATGATAGTAGAGAGTAAAAAGTGTTTAATGATAGAAAGGAAAAAGAAGTGGTTATAGGAGCTAAGATCATAAAAATGAATCACAAGATGAGGTTTGTGATCAAAGGTCTTGAAGTACAATTTAGTTCTCTTGAGGGAAGTTTTTTAGGAAAGTCCAAGAGAAATGAGAATAAGTATCAAGAGTTGATCAAGTTTCTTGAAGAGAAAACATGTAGATTGAAGGATGACATGGCTAAAGATACCAAGGAGGATAAGGATGTCATCAAAGATATTAGAAGTCAATTAGAGGTCTCAATTGATAGCCTAAAATCAAGAGAAGAAGAGTACAAATATATCAAGAGTTAGTTAGAAGAATCCAATAGCAAGGTGAGTTTAAAGCAAGGTGAGCATGATTATTTGAATACTAATATTGATTCCTTGAGAGTAAGCCATGAACAACTCATAGACAAGTTAAATAAGATAGAAAAGTATCATGTGAAGCCTAAGCAAACTAAGAAGAATGGAAGTTTTAAAAATAATGCAAGAAGGTCTGTTAGATAAGCAAATGCTTTAAGGTATGCTATTTTATTCCATGGTCATTGTGATACATGTAATAATTATTGTCATAGAGCTAAGGATTGTAGAAGGAAGTCAATCAAGTATAGACATTAATGGAGCTATGATAGAAGGAGTTTTTGGCCAAAGATTGATCATAGTTCAAATCTATCAAAAGGTATGAATGATGTTATTTATTTCATTTGTGATAATAAAGGTCATATTGCTATACTTTATCCTAGTAAATTTGATAAGAACTCAAGTCATGTCAAGAAGGGAGAGACTCTTATAAAGCATATCAAAAGTCAAAATATGATGTGAAAACATAAGGCAATGAAGGCTAGTCCTATTGAGCTCAAGAATCATACTTCTGATACTATAAAAATGAAATCAATTTTTGATGTTTCTCAAGAGCGCCAAGGAATCTTGATATCAAGTCAAATAGAAAATAAGGTAGATGATCTAATAATCAAGATAGTTACACCATTCAAAGCTAAGGAGAATCTAAAATAAAAATCTCAATCTGATGGTTTATTTGATATAGTTGAAGAGTTTTCAAGTAAGAAGGATTTTAATATTTCAAAGAGTTATTATTGTCTCCTTTCAAATAGATAAGGTGCTAGTTGAAGAGATATGCCAAGAACCTATGTTTTCATTATGCATTGTCAAGGAAGCCAAATAAGAGATGGATGCCTAGTAAGCTATTTTAGTCAAGAAAAAGAATAAGAAGAAGAAGGTTCTTTAGTCTTATGATGAGGATTGATAAGTTCCTTTTTTCTAGTTATTTAATGAAGTAGAGATGTCTTTGTTGTGCTTCATGAAGACATTTCTCAGTTTGAAGAAGCATGTTTTCTTACAAGGGTGTGTCAGTCTGGAGAGTCAGATTAAAGGTTTCTAGGTGGAAAATGAGGATTTGTGAGTTGTCAAGAAGATTTTTTTGCATATAAATTTTTTTTGACCTTATAAATGTATGTTGAATTAAAATTAGAGATTTTTGAGTGCTCTCAATTTTCTCAATTTTTGGCTCAAGGGAAAGTAGGACTAAAATGGGTTATAGGATGTATGGGTTATAAAAATTATGGTGCCTCAAATATTGATCCAAAAGTGTGTGATGGTTGTCTCCATGTGTGCAAAAGGTTTCAGAGGTGGGAATTGACAAGAAGGAGGTTTGTTGACCTTGTTTATTTAGAGATTCTAGAGTTTTGGGCTATGCTGGAAAAGTGGTTTGCCCTATGAGTTGAATTATAAGGATTATTAATAGGTTTAATATTACAAATGGGTTATTAAATAAGTTGTTATAAAGATATGAAGGCTTGTGGTTTTCATTTTGTTCATGAATTTTGTCAAGATGGAAGCCTATTTGACTAATAGGTTTGTGAAGGAAGTATGTTGCAAAAGATGGAATAGGTGATGAAAATTGGTGTGATTAAGGGGTAATATTATATTTCTTTAGATATGAATTTTTATGTCTTGATGGTATGTATAATAAAATTTGTGGGCTATGCAAGTTATAGGTAAGGCTACAAGGAGTCTAGACAAGCCTAGTGTGATGATTTGATGTTTTTTGATCAATTTATCCAAAATATCATGGTATGACTATTTAAATTAAATTTATATGTCTTATTTATGAAAATTTACCTATTTAGTGTGTGGATTGAAGATCTGTTGGTATTCTTGAAGGTTGCTTACAAGTAAGAGTATGAAAGTAGAATGGTGTTGTTTGAAGACCCAAAGTAGTATAGTGTTCTAAGTTTGATATTTTCACGTTGTTGAGGCCATGAAGGTTTTATTATAAGTTATTTAGGTGATATTTGGTTATTAATATAAAGTGGGAGTATTTTAGGTTGTCATAAGAAGTTTGCTTGATCAAAGGGGGAGCTAGATTATTCAGTTAATCAAGTCCAAGGATTAAGAAGGGTTAGAGTAGAGGTGTTTTTCATAGGCTTAGTGGAATGAATTCATATTGGTGGTCCTTAATGTGTCTTGAGAGAGAAGGCTAGTAATCCTATATGGGCATTCTTCATGGTGTGTGGAGATCTGAAAATGCTTAAAAAACTACAATGGCTCAGAGATCTTAGGGGGAGTCCCACTCAGGGTTCTCAAGGTAAGTTCAATAAATTTTTGGTGTTCATGTGTGTTTATTTATCATTTATAGTATTTCATGATAAAATAAGAGTGTTTTCATGGTGTATGGCTAATAATTACAAGGTGGTATGCACAAGCGTTAGGGGGAGATAATTCAAATAGTTTTGAGTGACTTTTGGATCCATACATGATGTAAGGAAAAGCATTTGTGAGATGTTCCAATTACTATGAAAATGTGTTAAATATTCATGCTTAAACAAAGGGATATTTATGAGCTATGTGAGTAGTTTTTCAAGTCTAAGGAATTAGAGATGTCCATATTCAGATTGATGCATGTCAAAGGGGGGAGAAATTGTTGTATATGAGGTATGTAAATATATTGAGAACTTAGAATTATATTTGAATACACTAATGATGTTAAGATGAGCTTAGTTTATTTTTAGTCCACTTTTTTAGTTATGTAAAATGGGGAGAAGTAAAATAAGAGGTTGCCATCAATGTCAAAATGGGAGATTGTTGGCAAGTTTTGTTATTGATGTCAAATATTGATATCATGTGTGCATTGATGTTAAAGGTAATGACAAAGTGTTGATGTCATGATGATGATGATGATGATGATGATGATGATGATGATGATGATGATGATGATGATGATGATGATGATGATGATGATGATTAGTTTGAGCCTGAAGTTGTGCAAGGTAGGATTTGGATGCATATAATATAATTATTGTATGAGGCTTATCATATTTCATCTAGCATGTTGATGTGGTTTCAAGTCAAGAAGAGAAGAGAAGCATTTGGATAGTATGTTGGAATAGGCTTAGTAGCCTAGTATGTAAGCATGGATATTTAATATATGATTGTATAAGAAATTTATATGATGATATCATGTTAAAAATGTCATATGGGGTTTCAAGAGTGATTAAAATGTTTATGGGAATACATAGTGTCATCCAGTTCTTCATCATGTTCATCTTGGTATAGTTGGTTCTATGACAAAAAAATGTAAGCATATTGATGGCATTATATTTCATACATGTAAAGGTTCCAAGAGCATCTTGATATATGGATGGAGTCCCCTATGAAATGGGATCATATGGTTCAAATTTTAGGTCATGCGATTGAGTACAATAAAAGTTATTAAGGGGAGAATTTAGCTTTTTAGGTAGATTGTAGTGGTTTCTTTTCTTAGCCACACCGTCACTGCATGTCATGCATATATGGATGAACTAGTAAGTTTGTGTATTTAATTTATGTACTAAAAAATTAACTCATGTTCAAAGGATGTCATGGAGATGTTTGTTATAGTGCCAAGAAGCTACCCTAAAAATTTGGAGTCTTGAAGTGTTGTCTAGCTCAAGTTATAAAGCTTCGATATTACTCTAGCATACTATGATGGGTCAGAGACCATCAAGATTAATCATGTTCAAGACTAACGTCATTAGATAGAAGATATAATAGTGCACATTAATTCATGATCTTGATATAATGGTGCATGTAAGATTTAATATGTCAAAGGTTTCATGTGTAAGAGATAAGTGTCACAAGATCACTAGTTTGGTAGAAGATCAATGGTTAACGATATTTTGTATCAACAAAGATTAGTGGTGTGGGATAAGTAAAAGAGTCAATAATGCACATGATACTTACAAGTGGAAAAATCACAAGGGATTATCAATAAATTACTTAGAAGGCATGTGATGGTTCCAATTGTCATAATCTTAGGATTTTTGAGTAAGATCTAATGGTGACCACTACAAGATAAAGAACAGGCTGATCCACAGAGATTGATGATGCACATTTGGTGAATATTAAAAGGATGCACAAGATGAGGTACACTTGTTCAAGGTTTAACATTTATATAGTGGAACACTATGAGTTAAAAATCAAGCTAATTTTGAATAATTTTGATGGTGCAAATTGAGCGAGATTAGTGAAGAGCATGAGATGTGTTATAAGTGACTAAGGTTTAACTGTGACTGTTTGAATTCAAATATTTGAATTTAATGAAGGAAAGACCAGTCTATAGTTTTTTATCCATAAATTTTTATCTATTCATAATTTGATGGTGAAGTGAAAATAAAATTTGTAGAGGACTTGAAGTCACATCTAATAATATTAATTTTAATGTCTAAGTTTTTACATAATCAAAGATATTTAGCTCCAAAGTTGACTATGTATGTGTTCATGTTCTATAAGTGACCTGAGAAGGATACTTGAGTTGTTCTTGATAGAATTTGGATGTTTCAATGGGACTTAGCTATTAGAGATTATTTTATATTAATTTAGGATGATCTATATGGATTTTGGAGTTTTTACCAATCCATATTCAATATGAAAAAATGCTCAAAATTTGACTATGTGTTCATTCATAGTGTTCTTATGTACATAATGTTGTTTGAGTAAAATTGGCTTCAAAAAGGAGTGTTGTGGTGATTGTGATCATTTAAGGATGTCAAAAGGGTCATGTAGATTGTACCTATGAATTTTTAAGTGGTCCTATATTTCTTAGTTTGCTCAGAGAAGTGTCAAAAAGGTGAATGGGACTTCATAGGACCTAAAAGGTGACTTAGGCCTATTAGAAAGAAGGTTGTGCTTAAAGGTGATCCATGTAGATGCCTTAAGAGTGAAGGCATGTGTTATGGCTAATAATAAATATTTTGAACATGATAATAATCATGAAGGATATATAAAAGGTGAAATAAAATGTGGTGATTTATAAACTTAAGTGAAGAGAGAAGAGGTGAGTGTGAGTTGTGAAATGAAGGAAAGGGTGGGTGCCCAGTGTATGGATTGAAGAACAAAGTAGGTTGATGACTATTTTTATGACCTTTAAATCATATTTATGATGTAAAATATAGTGATATTATATTTTTTAATATTAAATATGAGTGAAGAGGTCTTGATTGATCCAAAAGGTGGTTTTAGATGTGTGTGTCTATGTAAAGAAGTGAAGGGGGTAGATATACATTATTTCTCCATCAGATTGGTAGGAAATCAGTGATTAGGAGATGTTCATTTCATAAATTTTTGGATGGTGATCCACATCTTAGTTATAATGATTCAACCACCATGTGGTTATAAATACTTGATCATCTTAAGGGAAGGTGTTCTTTTTGAGATAGGTGTTTCATTAAATCTAGTCAAAAGGAATTGATCATCTCAGGGGTAGGTGTTGCTTGTGAAATAGGTGTTTTATTAAATTTTGGATAGAAGGAATTGATTAGTTTCATGTTTTTGATAATATTATAGTAAAATTAGTCCATGTGTTTACAGGCTTGAGAGTGGGTTTTATTCCCCATGAGTGTTTACCACATTAGATTTTGTGTTATGATGAGATTATCTTATTCAAGCTTTGTATGTGGTTTCCTTGATTTGATGATAGTATAGTTATATATGATTTTTGTGTTGATTTATGAATGTTAATTAATGAATGATAAGTGATCAAAAAATAAAATATTGGTTGACAAATTCACCCCTCCTCGCTCTCAATCATCTTGTACCTCTAATAATACAAGATAACAATGTCACTAGGGAATCCATATAAACCTACAATGGGTCTTACATAAGCATTATTATAAGAGAACACCTAAGAGAATGGAATTGTAAAAAAATACCAAAGAACCATAAGGTAAATAATGTATAAAAAATCCCAAAAAGGATGACTATAAAAAACACCAAATAACCAAAATGGAAACAATGGGAAAAAATTCCAAAAAGGGTGACTATAAAAATATACCAAAAAACTAAAAGGGAAATAATGGATAAATAAAAAGGAAATTTTAAACATTATGCTAATAAATTAAAATATAAAAAATTAAATAACATGGTACAAGAAAGTAAACAATGAGTAGCATGCATGCTAAATAAAGTAATTTGAAATAAAAACATGTGAAATGAATAATATGTTGTTATCAAATAATTGCTTAAAAAAATCATGAAATGTGTTGACAAAAACCATCAATAACATCTTTCATATCTCAATGTAGATAATATCTTGCTCTAACCATGACCTTTTCTATTTTTTACAAGAGTTGAGTGTAGACACTCATATTTGGTATTAGACACTTGAAAATGTGTAAAATAACCAATCTTTGACATACTTTAATTATGCTCAAATACATCATGGTTTTTCACATTATTTTTTGGCCATTCATCTATATATGGGCCTAACCCTTCCAAATAACTATTATAATTACATAGTATTCCCTATTTTTTCCTTTAATATCTATACCATTATTAGATTATCTCCTAATATCATACCACTTTTTGTCTTTTTGGATAGTTCCATACTTTCGAAATAGGTATGCAGTTGTGGAATTATCAACTTAAGTTGGACACATACCTACACACTTTAATTATTAGTTTCCTAAATTCAAATTATTCATATGGATTAACCCATACATTTCACATGTCAGTTTAGAATGAATTACACAAAGAGTCAGATATATAATCCTATTTAGTTTAAGCCTTTTTATCATCTAGCACTTATCTATCTATCAATGGAAATTACATTGTACATTAATAGGAATTTCCCTATATCTCCCAAATCTAATATACCTTATAGGATAAATCCCTAAGCTAAGACTAAATAGAATTTGAAAGGTTGAGTCATAGGTTTTCAGGAGTTTATAGCCATACACAAGATTGCATTGCATGCTAATATTACATAAGATTTCACACACTTAAATAGGTGGGAGAATTAAATTTAGTTTAACTTACTTTTTTATAGTATTTAATAAATAGGGATCACTTAATCACAAGAGGTGGATAAGTTTAGCTCAACCCTTACATATCATTTGTTATCCCAAGTTTACAATGGTTTTTTAGTACACATGTAAGGGTTTGAATCAAGTAGAAGGATAAAGGAGATATTAAAATGAAATTTAGTAAATCATCATGTAAAATAACCCTTATACGATGTAGGAATGATATTTAGAGCTTTCATAGAGCATAACATACATAGGATGGTTACACACCATATCAGATATTAATGCACTATAAAAGCATCCAAGAAGTACATACTTGTCTAGGATTTCAAGAAAACTCTATTAAAAAATATGAGCATGCACATGCCCTTTTGTGATCATTATTTACAATTCTATCTTGCCATAAAATTTCACAAAATTGAAATCAGGTAAGTACTTAATTCATGTACTATTTTCTATAAGTATACAATTACCATATTATGCTAACTACACTCATATTTGTTTGGTTATTGTATAACTTAATAAATTTTAATTTTCCATAGTTTTATCTTATTAGGATTGAATTAATAAATAAATAAATAAAACATATTGGTGAACCCATTTATTTATTTGAAGCACAAAAATCCCTAGCCTCCGTAGGGTTTCTTTCTATTTTTTTAGGGTTTTAGATTTCAATATTTACCTCCAATTTTTAGGCCTAATTTATAATTTACCCTTATCAAATCATGGATATAATGGATATGTATACTATTTATTTTCTAATTCAATCTATAATAGTCATAATTACATGTTTTTTCCTTTAATATATAAAATATTTAACAAAAATTAATAAAATAGATTTAATATTTACACAATAAAAAGGATGAAACTAATTATGAAGTATATTTCATTCTTATTATAGCTAATATTATTTAAAAACTAAATTTAAAATTCCTCTAGCCATTACTAGATGTTAAATACCATGAATGACTTCTTTCATTCCCTATCCATATGCCTCAAGGTCATGATATCTACCATCACACTCCCATTATTATCCTTAAAATGATATTGGGCCTCATGGTCCATGTTTTCTAACTAGAAGAGGTATAAATCCCTATCATGTGTGATAGAATGAGGGATGTAAAAAAACCCTCCTTATCACCATCCATATCCCATGAATCTATCCAATCCAATTAAATTCTATGATATAATTGACAAAAATAAAAATATCCTAGAATAAATTTCCATTTTAGAACTACTCAAGAGTGAACTTATCTATAAATGCATTCTACATACAACTTTGCATGATAAAACTTTACCCAATGGTGCATAATCTACTTACTTTGAGTAGATTTTTAATACATTTAAGGATATTAAATGTATGATATATTTTGAAATAGATGACTTGTCTACTTAACATACTATAGATCAACATATCACATTATTTATTTAAATAAATCTCTTAAATAAGGGAGTCAAGAGAGTTTTGATAAATAATGGATCAAAATATAATATATACAATATCAATTTTTTTATCAAACATTGGGTATCAATATGGATTCTATTAAACCACCATATAAAAACATCATAGAATTTAGAAATGTGCCTCAATAATCTATTTATTATATTACTTTAGATAGAAAAGTAGGGCCTACGACTCTAGCTATTCTATTTCAAGCAATGCCTAATCACTTTCAATATAACCTACTATTAGGCATACCATGGATACATGTAATGGAGTCCATACCATCTACTTGTATTTATGTGTGAATTTTATACATGATGGACATTTAAATGTGTGTGTGTGTGTGTGTGTGTGTGTGTGTGTGTGTGTGTGTGTGTGTGTGTGTGTGTGTGTGTGTGTGTGTGTGTGTGTGTGTGTGTGTGTGTGTGTGTGTGTGTGTGTGTGTGTGTGTATGTATTTATGTATGTATCTATATATATATATATATATATATATATATATATATATATATATATATATATATATATATATATATATCTGTGTGTGTGTGTGTATGTATATATGTATATGTATGTATGTATGTATATATGTGTGTGTGTGTGTGTGTATATATATATCTGTGTGTGTGTACACACACACACACACGCACACACACACACACAGACACACACACATATACATATATATTCATATATAAATACATGGATACATATATATATATATATATATAATACACACACACACACACACACACACACATATATACATACATAGATACACATATACATACATACACATATATATACATATACATACATATACATACACATACACATAAACACTCATATACATATACATATACATATACATATATATATATATATATATATATATATATATATATATCTTATAGCTAATCAACCCTTTACATGGTATAAAAAAATAGATCCTAGTAATGGATGTAACCCACAATCAGATGTTTTTAGTCAACTATCACACCTCCAGCACAAATGATACCAATAAAACAAATAAATACATACATACATACACACACACACACACACACACACACACACACACACACACACACACACACACACACACACACACACACACACATATGTATATATATATAATTGATGATTCAATAAATATTAATGATCCAAATATACATTAATGGTGGTTATTGGGAACACATTTAAATTATTGATAAAAATTACCCAAGTACATGAAGTGTTGCATTCTTATGAAAATTTGGAAATGATATGGATATATAAAAGCATAGTATCCCTTGTGTCGATAAAAATTAAATCACCTATTAAAAATTATGAAATGGCACATATAACCCAACATATGTACTCTAGGGTGGAAACCACTTGGTTTATTGATACTAATAATTATATTAAATTTTCAATGTTGGGTCCATTTAATTTGGTAAGATGTCAATGAATCTAGTCGCTCTTGAAGGTTTGGGTCATAATCATTGCATAATAGATACATAATTTCATAAGTGAAATGAAAGGAATTTAAATCACACTTGCATGAAAGGTAAATTTCATAAAAATGGAAACTTCATGAAAGGGAAAAAAGAACTATTCTAGAAGTTTACCACACCAGATGATTTGAATGTAGGAAAATAGAATATGCTTATACACATATGAAATCATACACAAAAAATACTCAACAATAAATAATAAATACATGCATAAACAAATATAAAAAATATATAAAGGATGATAAATCAATCTACCAAATCTGTGTGAGTGGTCCTTGCCTTCTTAAAATAGAACTTGATTTTTCTCCTCAACTATAGGGAAGTTACTTCTTCAAACTAGCTTTATTTCATAATGGCTCTGCTAAAAAAATAATATAGAATTAATCTTAAATCTTTATAAATTATGTAACTTCACTAACTATTTTTCAACATGACCTCTTATCCTTATATAGGGGAGACAGGTGCTTATTCAAAATATTCCCTAAAATCTAGTTGTTATAACCAAATATTTATACAATTGTCATAAAAACATATTGTTAGTTGAAATAATACAAACATGATATTTTTTTGTAATAATAAAAAGACTAAAATTAAGGAGTACAATATTTAAGTTATCCATACATATATTCATAAAATCAAATCAATCATTAAATCATGGAATAATTTTAGTTCTAGCTATGTATCAATTGTCACAATCAATGATGTGCATATATAATAGTATCATGTATACAATCAATTATTGTGGGTGGTTATTAGTTTCTATAGGTGTTCTATGTCTCAAATGCATAGACAATAAATGGTTGTGGGTGATATAAATTCAATGGATGTAATCCATTAAAAAATACATAGATCCTTCTCTTAAGGTTGTGGGTGTTTCAAACATATTTATTAGTAAATTCGCTTAAAAACTTCTAAACTATAATATTTTATTTATAAATCATTAAATTTATAATATAATAATAAACATATGCAACAAGGATGGGAATATGGATAAATTCATGGGTATATATTTTATAATGGCTGAAAAATAAGTGGTTTATATGATAACAATATGTGAGATGAGTGTCATTTCTTGGCCTCATCATAGCCACCAACTTAAGCTATTGCACATCTTAGAGAAACCACACTAGGAAATTTATAAAATAATTTATTCAAATTATCCTTTTATTTTATTTAATACATGTGGATTGCCATCATCTAAATTTAAAATTATCATAGGTTCTTCCCATGCAATGGGTTGCCCATGAATTACAACCTTACTTGGTGGCTTATTGTGTAATGGAGGTTCTATCCTTTTCTATTTTTCCTATATATATTATTGAATTTCATCCTATGGAGGAGTGTAAAATATAGAAACAAATCCATCCCATGATAATTTTAGGTTCATTACAATGTAATACCTTCTAAACTATAAACCTTATCAAGCAATGATGAGCCACTACATGTGTTGTACTTCTCTAAACTTCTCTACCAATTTATCCTAATAGATGTACAAATAGGTTAGGCATGTTAATATGAATAATGTGTCTCAAATGGGTCAAATTTTATAATTGAATACTAAATATGCATTAATGCCTATCACAAATGATATACTTTACAATGAAATATACTACTTCATACCAATTTATTTTCAATGATCATCGAGTTGTTCCTTGAGTAATGATTTTGAGTATCTCCACTTCTTGGTATAATGTGTTTATTTATATTATTAGATTATGATTACAATAATATATTATTTCTCTTATAATTTTAAGACCAATAACTTCTACAAGCAATTCAAAATAATATTTAGTACTTTTACCATGGAAATATTACCATGAAGGGTATGAGAAAATTCATTTGATATGCTTACATCAAATATTGAAAGTTAAATAAAATATAAACAACTAACATTTCTTAATATATTTAAAATTTTATGTAATGTTTATCAAGGCTGTATTTTTATAAGGCTCATGTTTTCTTATTTTTCCTCCTATGATAGTGTACATGATCTTAATTTCCATACAATAACTAAAAATAGTGTATGGAATGTATTTATAGAAACACAACTCAAATGTCTCAACCATTATATGATACTTGAGATGACTCAACCTTGTCACATATGCATGATACAACAACCAAGGTTAATAAATAACATTTATTAAACACCTTTCCACCCAATTCTATGATGAAAATTGTCATCAAGTGGAGTTTTTAGGAATGTGCAATGGTGACAAAAAAAATGTGGAACACATGAGTAGGGATTATAGTGGATAAAAATGTGGGTAATGAAATAGATAAGGTAAAACATGTAAGATTTATGAATAAATATCTATGACAACTAGATGGTGATGGGAAGGAATGGAAATGATAAGTGAAATGATATAAAAGAGATCTTAAGGAGCTATCATGTAGTTGTTTGATTTAGTCTAGAAGAGAACACAATATTATATAGTTTCATAATTTAATGTTAATATAAAATAAATGAATCTAAATAAAAAGTATAATTACCTGATTTCATAGTGTCTTACCAAAAATAAACTCATTATATAAAATGTTGAGAATAAGTGAATTGAAGTGGCAATATGATGTCATGAAATGAGTGACACTAACTTATGAAATGAAAAACTAATTATCCCAAAAGATTATAATATTTAGGATAGTTGAGATCTAAAGAGAGGGAAATTAGAGTCAAGAAACTACAAAGTCTAAAATAATCCATGTTGTTTCTTAGGAAAGTTCACCTAAATGAAAATCATTCTAATAGAACAACCAAAAAGTGATTAAAATTAAAAAATATGATTGCATGGTGTCTTAGGAATAGACAAAAATCAAATAAATTACTAACAAGAATATGTCCATGCAAAAAAATAGTAATCAAACTAGATGTATTAACTTGTAAAAGATAGTTGGGTGGTAGTGGTTACATGTGTAAACTGGGAACTTTCATCCATTAGGCTAAGAGAGTACAAGACCACATAAACAAGGATAAAATTTGAATATTTAGCCAATAATATGTTATAGAAATATGTGTGATGGTAACTAAGAATCCAAAAAATAGAAAAAATGGATCCCACACTCCTAAAATAGGAATATTTTAGCATTTTACAATAATGATGGTGTTGTTACAAGCACCTATGACAATGGAAAACTAGTCCTAGAGTCTCAATAGTCTTGTAACAAATAAGAAATGGTTTCAAAATGAAAAATAAATTTAAAAATTTCTTATTATATTTTTTAATTTTCTAATATATTTTTATGATATTTTCATCCAGACTGATCGACAAGCTAGTTTTTTGACTTATGACTATTTATTTAGCACTTGTTCAACCAATAAACTAGTTTTATGAGCTAAGGCTACCAATAATGCTCAAAGGTTTTCATTGTTGAATTTTTAATTAAAATATTTTTTGAAATTTTGAGTAAATTATAACATGATGAAAGGTTAGGAGGTAGTTTTATGATAGCCAATTACAACATCTAAATCAACCTAAAGAGAATCTGCATGAAGTTCTCCATAGCATGAAATTGAAGGGAATGTCTACTGATAAAATAAATAACATGAATTAATAAGAAAATATTGATAACATAAACAAAACATAGCCTCCATGATATTTTTTCCAATATATGTCAACTTTTAAAACTTTTATTTTAATTTTATCTTGGTTGTATTTGTTTGTAAAAATATAAAGTAGTATCCAACTATTTAGTAGAGTTCTCTTTGTTAAGTGAACCCATCATGACATATGATTATTTTTTGGGTGGCCTCTACATGATGTGAATATACTTTAAATATATCATTAGATCATGTAGGTTTCCCCATATGCTAGTATGTATCACACTAGTGGATGTGATTTGTATTGGTCTAAAAAGATCAAGACTGAGAGATATTCCTATAACCAAGTTATTAGCAATCCATAAGATTTTATATAAATCATAAACATATGTTCGTCATCCACTTGTGCATTTTTTTATCATATGTTAGTTGTAAATAAAATTAACAATATAATTGTTAATTTTAGGTTTTATCTGAGATGGATACATTATATTCCTAAGACACTAATAGCTATATGACATTAAAACCACTAAAATTTAGTATGTGCTTAAGATACCAGAATAATATGCACAAGATCATGAAATGTAGTAATTGAAAAATAAGATTAATAGCCTATATAATCAGAAGAAATAAATTATAAGTTACCATATAATTTATCTTTGTGTGAGAAAGATGATTTATAGTGGAGAGTATCAAATAGTTCAATTGTCCATCTATCAAGTTTGCGAAAAATCCTAGTGAGGTGTTAAGGATAAGAAAATAAATATAATTTGTTCCTCAAATGTCATAAGGATGTCTTAAAAAACCTGAAAAATATTTATAACATGCATTATACAAAATCAAAATTATTATAAACCAAAGAACAACATTGAAATTTTGCTAAGATTTTCCATTAAATACAAGCATGTTCAAGGAAATCATAAAATCTATTTTATTACTGAGTTGTGAATATTTTTTTATTATTTCTACCTTAAGGTGGTTTATGTGAAGTTTATTAGGTGATGTTAACTTATGATTATATTGAAGTTCTAACTAGATGTTAATGCAAAAACATGTCTAAAAAAGCATGAAATTAATACTAGTTAATGAAGTAATGGACTAATTGTTTATTTAGAATATTCCAAAGATATCATTAATCTGCTAATAATTATGGAAGTAATAGAATACAAAATATGATCCAAGAATTTGATATTTTGAATGATTTATCTAAGAGGACAAGAAATGTGTTAAAAAATGATATAGATGGATGGATTTGTCTCAATTTTTTGTACATAAATAAAAGTGAATGTGTCTATTTATAGTGCTCAGGTGTATAACCTTTGGTAAATAATGGGAATATTTTGAATAGAATATTATTCATTGTCCTCTATGTCTAGCTAGATT
The DNA here is from genome assembly GCA_037957365.1 of Torreya grandis. Taxonomy (NCBI): domain Eukaryota; kingdom Viridiplantae; phylum Streptophyta; class Pinopsida; order Cupressales; family Taxaceae; genus Torreya; species Torreya grandis. The sequence continues at coordinate 238,388 of JARHVA010005992.1, forward strand.
ATGTGTTTTGGAATTATGAAGGATTGGGAGAGTTAGTACAACACTAAATTATGAATCTATTTTTTTTAAATGACCATGTTATCCAATCTGTAGTCTATGTATGAATTTAGTTATGACACCTAAATATTTATTTCACCACTCCATCTTAATCTACTACCATTTTGAAAAATAGATTGTAGGAAACTACAATAGTGGTTGAAGGTAAGCTAAAATAATGGACGCATGTGATCATAATAGTGGATGAACAATGGTTGAAGGTGAATATATAGTAGATGTAGGTACTTATTAATTTAGGTCAAATATTATGGGGTGTTTCAAAGTGAGATTTATTATTATGCTACTAAAATTATTCCAATGAATCCATTTAAACATATAGACACAAACATTGTTAAATCTATTTTTAAAATCAAAAACTTTATACAAGGGATAGTTATGAATTCTCAGTAGTGAAACCTTACTCATGAATGGATTAGGTTCAAGGATTGACTCATTTATTAACAATTGAATGTTCTATTATTGTTTTTAATAATTCATTGGGGTGGTCTATTTAATATGATTGATGTGAAACGATTCAATACAATCCTTAAATGAATATTAAAGTCTATTAGTTATAATCAGTATGTGGGGTGTGTTATAATTCCATTATAAAAATATAGTTAAGCCAATTTATTACTAGTGTTAAGTGTAAGTTTGAGCAATAAAAATTATCACCAACTATCAACTCTTATTCGACAGAACTGATCTAGATAAATCAGAGGGCATGTATGTTGATTGATTAGAAAAGTTATTTTACTAATTTTTAACCTAAAGGTTGATTATAAAAATTAATTGTTTGAGAAAGATAAAACCATCATATCTTATCTAACAAAACCAGTCTAGTGAAATTTGAGGGCTTATATGCTAAATTATTTGATAATATTGCTTGAACTTGAAGGTTGGGTTGTCGATTTTGGGGTGGTGGATGCCACAACTAGACTTGATACCAAAGCTAATGGACAAATGGTTATTGCTAATGGTTTATAAAATGTTTATATGGTGGTGGGGTGTAACTCAAATCATGAAGTGTATAATAAGAAGGAAATCATAACCAAAAAATGGAAATTAGATAACAATGGTTCTCTAGGCATACCCGATTCTCCTTGAAATGATGGACAAGGTCCTCTTTGAGATAAAATATGTCTTGATATATTTAATTTTCACTTTGTCAAACATTTGTATTTTTATTTTGTGCCCAAATATCCTTGCATTTTAACTCTATCTCAAATGTATATAAGTCAAATAAATAATAAATCAATACTACCTTTTCTATTTGTTTTAGAAAAATGTGTTTTGCCTCAATAAATCCTTGAGTTTTATTCTTAGATTCAGTTATAAAAAATAGTATTAATTTATATAAATTCATATGAATTGAATTTTATGGGTATAAGATTCATAAAATATTGCCTTTTATCAATTTAGTTAGCTCACTTTTTTCTTCTTTTGCTCTAAAATTTGAAGGTGGGGGTTTGGGGTGGCAACCCCAAATGGGGTCAAGGGGAAACAATCCTCCATCAAAAAAATATATTTATCCATTTTTTTCATCTTTGATCCACAATATAATTTTAACTAATTAGATATATTTAGCTGATATCCTCTACTCATATTTTTAGACACCTAAAACTGGCCACAACTGGCTTCCAACCAGACTTCAAACTGATGCCTACCACCCATTACAAATTAAGCCTAGTTTTCACTAAACATCCCACATTTTCTTATGCATCATTAACAAAAGCTCATAATCATGTTGAGACATCCCTAATTGGTTTATCATATTATATTCAACCATAACCTCTCATGTATTCATCCATAAGCATCTTGTGGCATCAAAATAATCAATTTAGCCTATGGACCTATTAAGTGGGGCACATGAATGCATATCAAATCTTGAAAGAGCTAAATGGCTAATCAGAATTAACTATTAAGATAAAAAAAATTACGATCCTATTTGAATTATCCATGTGCAATTAATGAATAACTAAAAAAGGAAATTCAAAAATGCAAATATCTTATCTTTTCATCATGACCTTTGTGAGTTGTCAAGCTCTTTGAAAATATCCTAAAATATCTCATTTTGGAGACCCATGCCTATTCATTGTAAATAATTATTACTTGAAAAATACTAACTCTATTTGGGTTATTCTTGACTCATCTCAGTTAGGTTTGAACCCATTACATGTTTAAATTCCACCTTAACTCACCTTGGGTTGGGGTTAGTTTTTAAGCCTATAAATACAATACCTCGCCTATTGAATTTTAAGTTATTTTTGGTGAAACAATATCATGAAAAAATTAATTCAAAGATCTTTTGATATAATGTTATAATTCCCATTTTTTTACAAGTAAGGTTATAATGCCAAAATATTGACCCAAGATACATCAAACCAACACAAACCATGGTGATAAGGAGAGAAGAAGACAACAAGCTTCATTTTCCAAATATTTCTTGAGCACAAACTAATCAAGCCACTCAACAATGCATTTGGATCTCCCAAAGAAGGTAAAGGTTTGTGTGTCTTTTAAATTTTAGTTGTGATTTTCATTTGGTTTTGTCACTAAGCTCACCCCTAAGATCTGGGCTTGTAAGTGTTAGTGTTAGTGTGTTTCTTTAAGTTTTTGTTTCTAAAAATAACATATTACTAACCTACCTTCTTGGATTCTATGATCACAAATGGCATGCTCAGTGGGACCTTAAAGCATCCCATACATCAAGCTAATGGAAATGATGCTCTTAGTTTTTATATTGAGTGCTTGACAATATTCAAAATCCAAGTTTTAAAATTATTTTTCATGTATTCTATTTTTTAGTGATACACAGATTACATAAAGACCGACATCTATTTTAAGAGAACCAATGTGGATTCTACCTGACCAATGTTGATTCACCTAGAATTGACATTAAACTTCATGTGCATCCGCCAAAACTGATGATGATTTTTATACAGAACAATAGGTTGATGGGCCATCTTTTAGATCTTTGTTTGGGGTCACCTAGACTCCATTTTTTATGATTTTTTTAAAACCATGTGTTTTCTCCTAAATTTTCAAAATATGCTATCATTTTAACTTCATGTTGTATAATTTTTTTTAAAAATATTGAAAACCCTCTAACACTTTTTTTAAGACCCAAAGGCCACAAAGAGACATTTAAAACACTTTTAACTTACAATTTTCACATTTCAAATTGGTGTTTTAGGAATATTTTTGTTTATATCATTTTCACTTTATTTCAATATTTAAACAAAAAATGTCAGGGGGGAAAAATTCCATAAACATTTCACTTTGGTGCATAAAAATAAACAATCACACTTAGATTACATACTCTTAAGAGTGGTTTATTTTATGTTTGTTCTTTCAAAGTTATTTATTTTCACAAAATGATTGATCAATGTATGCTCTCCCCCATCCCCTTTAGAGAAATCAAGTGACCAAAATAAATCTTTATTTGCATTTATTAATTTTCTAAAGGCATGAAAAAAATGTCACTAAGGCTCTCCTCAAATCTGTATGGTCTGGGTGATCTAAATGTGACCCTAAAGTCTTTTCACTTGTCATTTATTTTAATGTATCTTGGCTTATGATCCTTATAAGTTCTCTATGGGTGTGTTGACCTAGTTTTTCATCTCCCAACATTGTACCAAACTTACTCCATGGTAGGGTATATAAATTATGGAATGGATACTATGATTGCCAAGGCACTGAGTAGCTAGCCTCTCTAATCGTAATGAAAACCTGAGTTAGGTCTAGTTAACCAAGGGATTCCAATAAGAAGTAGATAGATGGAATCATTATGTAATGGAATATACCCTTGAATAATAATTTATGTAGTATGAACTCAATTGATGTGATTTCATCTCTAGTGTTAACCACACTTGGGACTATCTAGATGCATAAAACCTATAGTTTTAGAACAACCCCACTTATCATAGAAATATTGTTGATGTAGGATGAGTAACCTGAAGTTCCATGTAATTGTATAATATCTTGGGAGAAGAGGGAGACATAATAACCTTAGTTTTCATGTACTTTTATTTTAGGATTAACATGTAAAATCCTTCCAAGAACATGTATATGGATGTAATTCAATAGTACTATGCAACTTTATTAGTTTTAGGATTTAAGATGTTACATTTAGGTGTTTGTGTCATTTTATCCTTTTCTCACATGGTTTTTGAGTTTTTTTATATATATATATATATATATATATATATATATATATATATATATATATATATGTATGTATGTATGTATGTATGTATGTATGTATGTATGTATGTATGTATGTATGTATGTATGTATGTATGTATGTATGTATGTATGTATGTATGTATGTATGTATGTATAACATGTTAAACCGAGTTTTGTTTATACATCACTCCTTTGTTTGAGGAGGTGTTACATTGGCCATTTTTAATCACATACATTTTCCTTAGTATTTTGACAAGTATCTATATGTGTGTCACTTGATTGGAAATAGTAATGTTATGTTGCTCATTCCATTTCAATTTTTGTGCCTTTGAGTCTTGAAAAAACCACTTGTCACATCTTTATAGCATGATAACATCATATGATGTTTGAATTGTTTCATAGACTTTTTTGCCTTATGTCCAAAGTTCTAAGTTTCAAAACCAAAACCACATGTGCCTTTTGTACCTTTGACTAGTGACATTATGTAGTTCAATTTTGTTTATCTTGTTGTTTATTCAAAGAAGCCTAGGTTTCCTAAGTTGAGTTTTTAATTAACCTTGACAAATTCAAATCCAAACATTGATTAAGTTATACTTATTCCTTGTGTAATTTTGGCATAGACATTGATCTTTCTCTTTTAGGTTATGTAACTTAGGTTAATTATTTACCTAATTTAAAAACTATTATTTTTGTCCTTATATGGAAGAAACAACCTATCTATCTATATGCCTTTTTTCCCATGCCTTATTCCAATTGACCAAGTTGATGTTTGATTCTGTATACCTAGTTTATGCCAAAGTGTTTTAGGTTTGTCATATTAAATCTCACCTTTGTTTAAAGTCTAGTTTTTGTGCTTGTTTTGCTAAAAGTCCTAGCACATGCCTAATTTGAGCCTAGTTTTTGATGTCACATTTGGCCAAAAGACCTAGCAACTTTTTTTTTCTCTTAGACTTGTTTGGAACACTTTGGATCTAGAGTTTGGCATGTCAATTTTTATTCAACAACTTGAACTTTTGTGTGAGACATTTGACATTAGACTCTTTTATACCAATTTTCAGCACATGCCATTTTTGCAGATACAACTCCAACCCTTAGCCAAGTTAGATGAAATTCAAACCATTTATCCTTTGGACATTATTTTTTTTAAGTTTATATAAATCTAGGAATTTTGTGGATCTTTCATCATTGATGTGTATATGTCATGTTACAATTATGGTAGAATAATGTATAATCTAAGTTATGATAGAATGGATGCATAAATTGACTTTGTTTGAGACCCATATGGTGAAGAAGTGGTTTATGAGATGGATCCATATCCTCCTTACAATACTCAATTTGGGGAATAAAGACAAGCACCAAATTCAATGGTACCTTCTTCAAGTTGGTTGATGTAAGATATTTACCCTATTATTGCTCATGGTGTCATCTCTAATACTTATAATATTAACCCTCCTTCAGATTGTATGAGAAGCTAAGACCCACTACATCTAAGGAATACCATTCTATACGAGGACCTCATCATTTGGCTTGTGATATCAACCAAGCTTTGTAATACCCTACCATTACCATTTTGGGACCTTGTCGTTTAGCTTGTGCAAGAAACCAAGCTCTAAAATGCCTACCATTTATATAATAGGACCTCATTCTTTGGATTGTGTGAGAAAATAAGCTCCATATAGACCTACCATTTCTATACCAGGACCTCATCCTTTAGCTTATGTGATCAACCAAGCTTCACAATGCCCTACTATTACCATTAAAAGAGCTCATCCTTTGGCTTGTGTGAGTAACCAAGATGCACAATTCCCTACCATTTTTATACCGAGGCCTCATCCTTTAGCCTATATGAGTAATAAATATTATTAATGCCCTATTATTTCTATACTAGGACCTCATCCTTTATCTTGTGAAATAAATCAAGATTCATAATGCCTTACCATTTTTATACTCAAACTTCATCATTTATCTTGTACAAGTAATAAGTATCCATAAATGCCTTACCATTTCTATACCAAGACTTCATTCTTTGGTTTTTGCAAGCAAACAAGCTCTGTAATGTCCTACCATTACCATTCCTAGCCCTTCCAAATATCGTATCTTGTTATCATAACATAGTTGTGTACCCATGACTCAATGGATTGTAGTTACCATCTTAGGCTATAAACCAACCTTTTTTAATCATATCATTATGAAACCACCAACCATTCTTCATTTATTACTAACTATACCCCACTTTAGAAAACCCATGACTATTATTAACCCATAACCGAGCCAATCAATACCTCCTCAACCAAGCTAATCATTCAAAGACCAAAAACTATTCAAAAATGGTATTTTACAACTACTTATAAACTAAGGCCAAGAAAATCAACCAATCCAAGATGTTTTGATGAACCAACCATTTGTGATGAGTCAACCTTTGATGAATCACCTTTTGATCCTTTAGTCATTATCAATGAGTCTCATTGTGACAAGATAATCTTTATTGAGTCACTTATTAATGATTATAACTAACTTTGTGAATATCATTACCTTGAACATACACCTATTTTTAAATATCATCCTCTTAAGAAGCTAGTCTCTAACATGTTGTCTCTTGACCTTTCTCCCATTGTTGAGGAGTCTCACTTTGACAAACTAGTCTCTGTGAAGCCCATTATGCCATTACAGGCTATTACTTGTCCAATACCAAACATTCAACAAGACATAATTGTAGCAACATTCACTCTAGATGAAGAATAAAAATTAGAGTCAATTTTTATTCTTGAACTAACATCAAATTTAGCATCAAAAGTTGAATCAATGTCAATCTCAACATTAGATTCAAATCCCCTTGAGTCAAGATCAGATTCAGAGTCATAATACATTCATGGTTGTTTCAATATTAGTTATGTGTGCCTCTCATATCAATTTGAAAACATTGATGATCTTTTAAAGGTTTTTTAGTATGATTACTTCATCTTAGACATAATTTATCCTACTATCTTCTATGAGGATCATGTTTCCTCTCACCATTCTATTACCATTTTACATACCATTAATACCAACCAACATAGCCATTTTATTGACCTTCCACCTCCCATAATTGTTGATTGAGACCAAAAGAATCACACCTTAAACTGCATCCATGGTGACATATCAGTTGTAGAATATTAGGGGGTCCAAGACCAAACTCATACAGAAGAATAACCATCTCCTAGTGAAACCTTTACAAAGGTGCTAGGGTGAAATTAAATTTCAAACTCAACATCTTCTAGTGAAACCTTATTTGAAGCACTATAAGGCAATCAAAGTCAAAATTCAATGTTCCTTAGTGAAACATTCTCAGAGGCACTCTGAGGAAATCAAGACAACTTCATTGGTGAAAACCTCATCGAGGCACCAATAGTTAAGTATAATAGTTCTTCACTATTTGATGAAGATATTATTCAAGATAAAAATAAATAAAAATTCCTATCTATAGACTAATCAAATGATAGCTACTCTTAGGCCTAAACAATATAAAAATATGGTGGTCCTATTGAGAGCATATTCAAAATTCTTTGGCCTTACCACATCTAAAGTGTAGACACTCAAAAACATCCCCTTGAATATTTTTTGATGTCACATCACTTTGGACCTATCCTCAGCCTTAGTTATCTATTCATCTAGATAATTCACCTTTAAAATAACTTTTACACTCTTTAATACACCTAAGCACCCTTTTCTAAAAAAATTTAAACATCAACTTAGACCAATTTTAAACCTTTTTATACTTAGGTTTCAACTGTCAATAGTCAACCTAACCATCGATGGTTAGCCTAAATATCAATGGTAAGGTATCCAAACCTACAACACAAAATCATCTAGCTATAATCCAAACATGCATAAGAAAAATGGAAACTTTCCCATGCACACCTTATAGCTTTCCTTCCCTTTGAATTGGCATCTATATCATGACCCAACTTATCAACTTTATCTCTCCTTACTTATTAGTTTTGTGTTATAAATGCAAGGCTCTTAGAGGAGATGAGGATCCAAAAGTCACATCCAAGCTCTCTTGTTTTCTTTGTATAGGCATCCAAGATCTCAAAATTCTATCCACTTGAATTTTGAAGGATGGAGTAATATTATGCTATCCAATTTCATTTAGATTATTATTAGCTTCCACTTTACATCATACTAGTATTTTTCTCTTATTTTTAGTATTTCATTTCTCCACTAAATCTTTTTATCTCGAATCAAATCAATTACACATCATCCCTTACCTATAGAACCCATATTTAACTTTTGGCCCACTTTCCACTTTACCCCTAACTCCATTTCAATTCCCTATAAAGTTCCATAGTAAACCATCATTGGTTTTTATAATCATCATCAGTCACATCAACTATCATTATTTATCTAACCATCACTCGTTAGGACAACCATCACCAATCAGCCTAACCATCAACAGTCATTGTCAAGAAAAATAATAGTTTGTTATTTCCTCAACTTTCACACCCAATCAGAACGTATCTCTACTTCTATCTTGTCTATAGGCCCTACTCACATCCTCTAGACTTGACCTTGATCCACTTGTGAATGGTATTGAACTATCATGCTATGCTTTTTTTGAAAAGGTATGTTATTTATTTCTTACATAAGCATTTATGTTCTTATCACTTTATCATATTTAATTTCTATTGTCAGAACATTTTTATCATTAGGGGAGTAGATTGACAGCCATCCAAGGGAGATTTTGCTTCTTGGATCTAGTGAGTTACTAGGTAGCCCACCCTTCATACTCATATAATAAACAAGTTAGTTTAGTTTAGTCTTGTTGCAAGTAGTCCTTCCTCAACAAAAAGGAGCTCCCACTTTTTCTGGTCATTAACGAGTGTAATATTTAACCAAATACACACCCCTCATCTATTATTTCTCTCCTTTTTTTGAAAGTTGGAAGTAGAAATCATTTAACCAAATACAGTAGGAAACATTTTGGCATGCCCAGTGGGACCCCTACTAGGTTCATAGTTCTTTTCAGGCATTTAGTTGCATTAGTGAAAATTCATGTTCTTGCATTTCTATTATTTATAAATTATAAAAGATTAAAAAAATATTTTCTCTTCTTTTCTAAAAATTAAAAGAAACAAAAAATTTTCCATCTTAGTTATAGGTTGCATTTTCATCTTACATTAAGGGCATTTTTAGTTGTTCCTTATTTGCATGCAAAGACATCAAAATTTTATTTTGGGTTAAAATTGAGTGCATTCATTGTCTTGCCTACGTAATGATTATCTCAACTAGATTAACTAAAATCATTATGAATTAAGCATAGCACACTTATGTTACACTATCAAACCACTTTCATAAAATAAACATCATAACTTACTTGAGACAAGATCCATCAGGATTTCATCACCTTACCCTACCTAGAGTGATCCCACTTAGATTTCATCACCAAGGGGAGGACCCATTCCATTATTTGGTTGAGTATAAAATATATACAAATGGTATCTATTGGCTAAGTGGCCCAACTCGGCTTCAGGTTCATGAAGTGTGGGGAGCAAGCCCCATGTACCCAGTCTAGTGCAGATTTTTTGAGTACCAAAATTTAATCTGAAACCATCCTTATACATCTATTCTAGTACCCAAATTACAAGCTAATTTCCCCTTTCACACTCTTTAAGTCATAATCCAAAAGTGATTTAAAATGAATCTTAGGATTAATTATGCTTTTAGTGTGTGCTTTGCTTGCTTTGGATTTTTCTTTAGTTGCTCATTATTTGAGGTGGGAGGTCTGTTATCCATTTCTAATTTCTCATATGGTCTTAACTAGACAACAAGTGAGAAATTAAAACAACCAACCACCATTTTCCTCTTCATCCTCATCCAAGGATTACACCTCAGATGTCAATAAATAACCCCATGCTTTGATGTACCATTCTCCCCCACCTACCATGTCTCCAATGATTCCTAAGGGTGATCTATATTTTTCCACCTTTTTGGATAACAATTTGATGGATTTGCAACACTATCTTAATACCTTATCCTACCATACTTTGATGGCTTCAATTCCTCCCACGAATCCACCCTATGGTATGCCACACGACCTCATGGTTAGTGTTACATCAACCTAACTTTTTGTTAGCCAAGACTCTTCTTCTACCATTGGTTCATCTACTAACACCACATAGACACCTTTTATCCTAACCAATAATTCTAACATTGGCTCAACTTTACCCTTTATCACTTATACCCCTTTTACCAATGTGGTGTCTTCCACACCCATGTCTACCATTCCCTCCATATTAACTAATATACCAACCTCAACCCCCTTTTAGATCCTTGTGTTATCCATACCATAAACACTCCCTCCCATTTGCACTATGATGACTACCCATCAACAACCCACAAGCACTTTAGCATTACCAACCCAAACTATGCCCCCATTAACCAACCCAAATGTACCTCTAAACCAACCATTATTAGTTCCCTTACAAGTCCCCACAGCACCCTATCAATATATTCCCAGCCCACAGGGATATATTACACCTTCCACTCAACCCTTAATGCCTATTAATCTTGTTCGGGAACTATCACAAACTCAGGTCACCACATACCAATATGTGCATGCCTCTATACCTCTTATTGTATACCAATTCATAGCTTCAACCCAACCTCAATTTAACTTACCATTGAATTATGTAGTTTCCCAACCCCAACTCGACCTGATAAAGATGCTCATGGATAAGATGACCTATCTCGAGTCATCTATTTCTAGGTCCCATAACCTTTTATCTTATGAATAAATTTGTGATGAACTTATCAATCAATATATTCAAATTCATGATTATCCACCTCAATGGGAACTCCCCAAATTCTCAAAGTTTTAAGGTAAGGAAGAACCTCAACAAAATTTGAGAGCATTTCATCATTCTTATTACTTGATTGCATATGATGATGCCCTCCTTCTCTGAACCTTCCCTATGTCTTTATTAGGACCTACCTTAGATTGGTACAGTGCCCTTCCTATGCACTCTATATTTTCATTCTCACAACTCACCCAAATTCTCTTAGAACATTTTTTGGTGAACATATCCAAGAAGGTCTCCATAACTGACCTTTATTCTATCAAGTAGTTTGATGATGAATCAATTGTTGACTTAATTATATGATGGTGAGGTCTCATTAATCAACTATCCTTTTCACTACCCCAAATAAAACTCATTGAACTTTTCTTTGGTGGTTATGTAAAACACATTGCTCCCACCCTTAAGGTGTAAACATTTATAATATTTAATGAAGCATTCATAATAGCATGAAAACTTGAAAACTAAGCCATAAATGAGGGTAAATTGAAATTGTGAAATAAGAATTCTACTTTTAAACCCAATGACCCTTCTTCCACCAAAACATCAAACCCAACCAATACCAAAGCCAAAACATCTACAAATGTAGTTTTTTAAAAAACTAAACCACCTTTGACTATTAACCCATTGTGTCAAACCACTCCTTCCAACCCTTCTCACCCACCAAACTAAAACCAAAATCAGGTTCTCCTTAAAAAATTCACTTATAGGAGAATCTTATGCCTCTATACTAGAAAAAATACTCAAATCTAACTTTATCCAACTTCCACCAATCAAGCCACCTCAACAATTTGACCCCTCTTGCCCCATGCCTAGGTGGTATAATGAAAATGACCATTGTGCTTTCCATCAAGTCATTAGACATGACATAAATTAGTGTAACATTTTTAAAAGCCTTATCAAAAACTTGATTAACAAAGGTGAATTATCTTTTGAAAACCCTAATGTACCTCCTAATCATTCTCTTGATATCTTTCACAAACCTTTTCATAATCATACTCCATCTACCCAACCTCATAAAAATAACTCTGAACCATCATCATACCATGAGGCACACATAAACAATGTCATCATAAATGATCCCATGGTGGATGAGCCCCAAACTTCTATTTCACCTTCACCAACCTCACCTATGAAAGAAGCAAGTTCACCTCCTATCCCTTTAGAGACCCAAATAAAAGAATCTATATCTCTTGTGTCTTCACTTAATCAAAACATACCTCTACCCACTTATCCTTTCAAAGAACCAACAATCAATTTAACCACCTCTTCTTATACCCTTATAAATAAAATGATATAATCCTCCTCTTTCCCTTTAGATACCTTAGTGAAGGAAGAAACAGGGACCACACCTACACCCCCAATCAAAGAACCATCCATTTCCCTAATCACCCCACAAGCAATCATTACCTCATTTACCCAACTAGGGATTTTGGAACATTCTAGCTCAAGAAAATATCAAGGAACCCTACCTTCTTTTTTACCTAAGGGTTTAAAATTTGAAACAACTAGTAAAATAACCAAATCCATTTACAAGCCCTTTTCTCGGTTAATGCAATGTCTAGAATTTACCTCACAACCTAACCTATATAGATCTACCTTTTAGCACCATCTGGGGCTCTCATACCAAAATAGAGTTGAACCCTTGACCTCATTGGCATCCACCCTCAAACCTATTATCACCCCATCATCAAACATTTCTTTCTCCCAAGACATGAGAGAACTGTATCACCCACCTCCACCCAAATTCTTTCATAATTTTCTTACTAAACTAACCAAGAATCTAGGTATCCTTCCCATACCTATCATCACCCATCTTCCCATCAAATTGGACCTAACCCCCTCTATCCCACCTAAAAAACCACCAACCAAGATGGACCAAAGGGTACAATTACCTAAACCTCATCCTTAAGCTTGACCTATGTTGCCTCTTTCTCATTTACCAACTATTTTGGGACCTCACCCTTCTACCATCCCAATCACCTATTCCACTTCAATTAAATCAATGACATTTTCTATTCCTACCCCTCTACCACCCAAGCCATCAACTGATTCATCATTCTTGGCTATTTTATCCCTTTCTACTTTCCCACCTATTATCAACCCCTCATCCTCTACTTCAAAACCATCCACCAGTAATCCAATCATAGCTAAGCCAACCCAACCCAAACCATCTACCAAATTTGTTCAACGACCTAACCCTTATAAGGTCAAGTCCATGCCTAAGAAGGTTCCTATTTCTTTGATGAGCATTACAACACCCCAAACACCTCTGAATGAATCCTATATCATTATTTCATAGAGGTTGTTGTAAACATCTTTCATCAAGTTGTCACCCATAAGGCCATTCACTCCTTTAAATACCATACCCTCTTGGTTCAATGATACTTTGATTTTTGCATATCATATAACACTATGACATGATACGAAGAGGTGCAAAGCTCTCCAAGACCTTTTCCATAGCTTTTATGATGAGGAGATCTATTGTTGGATAAACTACCTTCACTAGACCAATGATTCAACTACCAGCCCAACCAATCCAACTACCAGCCCAACCAATTCCACTACCATCCCAACTAACCTATCCATTAGTCTAATCAATCTAGCCACTAGCCCTACCTATACTTACTCTCAAACTTTCATCTCAAAGTGAGGGGGAGGAACTGAAGAAATCACCTAGTCTAATTGATCCTGTCATCCACACCATTCATATGATTACCCAATATTGGGCACAATAATTGGGTAAGGGAAGAGCCCATGCATCCATTCCATGGACATATCCTTTAGAATCTCAACCTTCCAACCAAGCTCAAATACCAACACCAAAATTACCACCAATTCCCTCACATATACTTAGAGTGTCTATCCTAGGTGTACCTCCCACCAATTCTTCCACATCCATTTAATAATCCATGTTAAAGCAACTTCACCAAACACTAGTGAAGATGAGCCTCTACAACTTGATCAACACCTCACCTCATCATTATCAGGCAGTAATAGATGCTCTACAATCCATTGAGGTTCAACCAAATAAACCTTAACCTCTTGTGTCCTTCATTGAAACCCTCCAACATTTTGTTATCATCACCTTCCAAGATTCTAAGATACCTCCAACCCATTCTGAGGAGTCTGACCCACCTCTCTTTATCACTACATAAATTAATCACATCCACATAAAAATCATGATGATTGATGGAGGATCCAACATCAATGTAATCTAGTCTATTTCTTTTGATTAGTTGCATTTACCAAAGAACATCATGGCTAAAAACACAGTGATTCTTTGCTCCTTTAATGACATAATGGCCACTACCTTGTGGACTATTATCCTTCAAATACAGTTGGAACCTTGTATCATTCTCAAGTTATTTTATGTTGTAGAGGTTTAGTTCTAATATAACATTCTACTTGGATGCCCTTAGATATGAGTTGTGATTTGTATCCCATCTACTTTACATAATTATGTCAAATTTGAACATGAAGGATAGGTTATAACCATTAAGGTTGATCCCAGTCCTTTTAAATATTACAACATGACATATAGGCCTAATGATGTCCTTCTTGCACATTCATCTCCCTCACAATCAACCAAATACATTAACATAATTTTATTACCACCCATGACCTATAGTGCTTCTACCATAAAAAATGATGAAGCCTCAACCAATGCATTTATCCCTTCTTCCTAGATTCCCACTGAGGATTTTTTGGCACAAATTTTCTAATGCCTCTCCCTTGTTTAATATCAACTTTTAGACTTAGATTTTTTTCCCACTCCACATGAATATGGGAGCCTCCAAAATGACCCTTCTGATGACCCAACATAGAAACCATCATCCCCTTTAGACTTCTCAAAAATATCTCATATTTTATCTATAGGGGACTTGATCGACCACTCCTCATTCCTATCACCACTCCATATATTCAACCTTTCACTTCCAATTTCTCCTATATATGTAATTCATCCTTTGCCAAAACCTATCTTCATCATTGTGCTTATAAAGGATTTGGTATGGGATTTTACGAATAAGGACCTCACAAATTGCTCATTATCAAAACTCAAAAACCTTGTGAATTCTTTAGGCTCATTTTTGAACCACTAGAATAGCCCACCTCACCAAAACCTATTGTTACCCCCACAACAGAGATTACACCCTCACCTAGTTCATATTCCCAATCTGAAAACTCCAACATCATCCCATCTAACTTTCTTTTTTATCAATACCATTAGTTTAGACCCACTAACCTATCAATAAGGTGGCCAAGCCAAAACCTTTCCCCTTATCCATCTTGATATGATTAATCATGATTCACCCACTATTCATATCATTCAACATCAAGATGATGATTCCATCTTCACCTATCTTGGTATAGGAGAATTCTTCTATCCATTAATCTCTCCCTCTTAAAAACCAAACCATGCTTAATTAATCAACTATTAGCATTAACTTGGGGACCCAAGAGGATCCTCATATCATTAAACTTGTCCAATATTTAAACTTAGATGAGCAAGGAGATTATCCCTCATTATTTCTATACCATAGCATTGTATTAATGTGGTCTTATCAAAATATTCCTAGGATTGACCCCTCCATCACTCTCCATAACATCATTACCCATTTTGAGGCTAAGTTGATACAATAAAAGCTTCACAAAATTCACCTTTGCATAACTCTTCTCATCAAATAATAACTTCAATATCTTATATCCATCAAATTCATTCAAACAATTGACTATCCATAATTGGTCTCTAATAGTATTCATGTTACCAAACCCACTGGGGGATTCTGTCTTGGTGTGGATTTTTATGGCCTTAACCTTGCATGCCCTAAATATGACTTTCCTTTACCCAACATCAACCAGTTAGTTGATCTTATTATGGGCTATGAGATGTTATCTCTCATAGATATCTTTATAGGACATAATCAAATCCTGATCACCCCCTTATATCAACATAAAACTACATTTATTACTCCTTGGGGAATCTTCTACTATCGGGTCATGCCTTTTGGTTTAAAAATCTAGGAGTGACTTATCAATGAGCCATGACCTATATCTTCCATGATATTATCCTTAATATTGTATAATATTATGTGGATGATCTCCTTGAGAAATCCAAATACCATGAGGATCATTTAGTTGTTCTTGCTATCATTTTTTATCAACTAATCCAATTTCATGTCTGACTCAATCCCATGAAATGCACTTTTGGGGTCTTATATGGGAAGCTCCTTGGCTTTATCATTTCCCTCCATGGAATTGAAATTGATCTTGATAAGTTCAAATCCATCTTGTAAATGCCTCCTCTAATCAACCTTAAACAACTTTTTAGTCTACAAGGGAAACTCCAATCTATCCATCACTTCATCTCCTAGCTATCAGATAGATGCCAACCCTTTCACCATCTCCTAAATAAAGACACCTCCTTTAGATGGACCAAAGATTTTCAACAATCCTTTGATTCACTCAAGGAGTACCTACTTTCTCCACTAGTTCTTATCCCGCTTAGGGATGACCAACCTTTCTAACTTTACATATCCACCACGGATCACTCTTTAGGAGAAATGTTGGTTCATCGAGATGAGAAAAATAAAGAACAAGCCATCTATTATATTATCTGCACACTTGTAGAGTATGAGACATGATATACCCATCCTAAAAATATTTGTCTCTCTCATTTTTTCACCTCTAAACTCTATCATTACCTTCTCAATCACAAAACATATGTTATTACCAACACCAACCCACTCAAGTATATGCACTCCAAGCCATACCAAAATCAGCTTATGGCTAAGTGCCTAATGCTTCTAGATAAGTTCAATCTTGAGTTTCTTCAACAAAAATCCATTAAATGATAGGTCATCACTAACCAATTGGTTGAAGCTCCACTCTTAGATAACCAACCCATTTTATTGACCTTTCTAGATGAGTCCATTATGATAGTTTCTCAGGAAAACCCCCTTACCAAATAACCATATTTTTTATGGCTTTAAATTCTAACATGGTAGGGGTGTGGGCATAATCCTCATTCCCATTCATATTTAACCTCTTCCACTTTCTTTTAAACTTGAATTTGAATGTACTAATAACATGGTGGAATATGAAGCTTTGGTCATTGATCTCCAAACTACTCTCGCCTTATGAATCAAGACCATTTCTACCTTTGGTGATTCCCAACTCATGATCAACCAAGTCAATGGGTCCTATCAATGTAAAAATGATATTTTTAAAAATTATAAGCTTCTCATTAACAAACTCTTGGCATATTTTGAATGTTACCAGATCTAGTTAGTACCCCAATTTACTAATAAATTTGTAGATTCAATGGCCACCCTTACCTCTCAAATTCCCTCTCAACCCACTAAATTTAAATGATTTTTCACCATACATTAATTCATTAGGCATTCATATATTATTTTAAACCTTCCTACCATTTTTAGTGTGGAGGCATCTCCGTTAAATGTCTGGTATGACCAAAATTTTAACTACCTTAACTTTGGCATCATTCCACCTGACCTCTCAAAGAATGCCTAGAAGGCCTTCATTTAGGCTACCTCTCATTATACTATACTATGAGGAATCTTTCATAAATGTGGCTTTGATGACCTTCTTCTCTATTGTCTATAGAGTTATGAGATTTCCCATGCTATCAAGGAAACTCATGATGGAGTCTATGGGGGACACTTCAGTGGCCTCACTGTCACTAAAAGAATCCTACACCTTAGATAATATTTTCCTACCCTCAATTATGACTATGTAAAGAACTATGTCAAATGCTAGCAACATGATAACTTGCATCATATACTTACTCATGGACTTTAGGTATCCAAAGATTATTGGCCCTTCCCATAGTGGGAGCTTGATCTCATTAGAGAAATTAATCCTTACTCATCTTCATGACACCAATTTATCATCACCAATACTGAATATTTCACTAAATGAGTGGAAGCCATTACCCTTATCTCAATCAAATCCAAAAAAAATATCGATTTCATCAATCACCACATCATCTATCATTTTGGTGTCCCTCATAAAATCATCACTGATAATAACAAATCCTTCAAAAATAAAAATGTTCAAGCCCTCTATGATACTTTTAGCATCAAGCTCAGCCATTCCTCACCTTATCCTTCATAGGTAAACAGATAGGCAAAATCCTCCAACAAAACCCTCATTAAAATGTTAACCAAAGTTGTAAGTGTTTTAGGTCAAGATTGGCACTTGCACATCCCATTCACTTTGTGGGCCTGTGGCACTAGCATTCAAACCTCCAGAGTTGCTACACCTTTTTCCCTGGTCTTTGGCATAGAGTCTATCTTACCTCTCAAAGTCTAAATCCCTTATCTTCACATATCCTTGCAAGACATCATTT
Organism: Torreya grandis; assembly: GCA_037957365.1. Classification (NCBI taxonomy): domain Eukaryota; kingdom Viridiplantae; phylum Streptophyta; class Pinopsida; order Cupressales; family Taxaceae; genus Torreya; species Torreya grandis. The sequence goes on from JARHVA010005992.1 coordinate 256,817, forward strand.
TTGATGATGATTATCATCAAGAATGCCTTACATGCCTTGATTTGATCAATGAGCATTACCTTGTTACCCTTAACCATATTCACATCTACCAAGAGTATATCACATATGTTTATAAAAAACATTTGAAATAATGAGAGCTCAATATTGGAGACCTTGTCATAAAATAAAACCAACATGTAACAAATATAGAGAAAAGCAAAAAGGGAAAATTTACTTTTAATTAGCTTGGACCCTATATCATCACCCATAAGTATAGATCAAGATCTTATCATTTGTCCTCTCTTGAAGTCAAACCAGAACCTGACCCTCTTAATGCTTCACATATGTACCCTTTCTACTATTAAGGAAGATTTGATAAACCTTGTTTTCTAACTTAAGCTCATCCCTTATTTAATGAGATTTTCACCTCCCTTAACCTATTCCTCTTAGGGACATTTGATTACAATAGATCCATGTGATTATCCATCATAAATTTTTATCCCAATATTAAACATGGGTACCATGGCTCTACCCATGACATGGTTCTCATGGATACTTTTCATCTCTAACCAAATGGAATCCCATGGTCACTTGTTTCTCCAAAACCACTTTCCATTACCTTACAACCACCTTTTGTGGTAAAAATCTTACCCCTATAAAGGTTAATCTCTAAGCTTGGATAGATGGGTCCATGTTTAAAATAACATTAAAATATTCTACATGGGATATAAAATATTAATTAGGTCCATTTTTCTAAGTACAGAACACTCCCTCAAAGGATGACTTCCAAATAAAGTCAAAAATAGATAGACTAGTCCCTCGAAGGATACCTATCAAACACTCCTTCATATTTAGACATAGACCACTCCCTTGAAGGATGGATAAGCCAAATTTTCAAAAATAATCTCTTCATGCAAGCTATAATCAACTCAATCAAATCATTCAAACCTTCTTGCATTGATCAACTTCACTCTTTTCATATAATCAAGCATTAAACCACCCCCATTGAAAGAGATTTATCCCACAAAAGGGTTGCAATCATCTCTCTCATAAAAAAATATATCTTTAGGCTTCACACATCGATCAGTCTACACCTTGTAAAGGTATGGACTTGTCTATTCTAGTTCTCAGGTCACCTATCAAAAGGGTAAATAAATACACATTAGGTTCCTACATCATCCCTTTTCCCTCTATTTACCTATCATCCCATTTTCCTGTATACCCTCTATAAATAAAAAGATTATGAGCTCACATGGCACCCTATGTTTATGATGACACCTTTCACTAAAAACATGCTAATGCGAAGCATATGAAAGCCTTATTTTATTTAAGATCAATCCACCCTATGTTTAACAAGGTCCAAGCCAATGAGCCCAACATGCCTTTTTCTTACTTTTTCTTATATTGGTTCATGAGGACATTGTCTCTCATCATTTTTTTTCTCACATTTAGTTTATTACCTACACTTGATTTATGTGTTTTCATTAAAATTTTAAATCCTAATTATACTCACCACAACAGTATTAAATCAGGGCATAATCCATAATCCAAAATATCTCATGAACTATGGAATCAAATTAAACACATCATACCAACCATTTTCTTTCACAAGTTACATCACATTCACACATTATTTAGATATCGAAGCATGTACATCATAAGCACTAACCACACATTATAATCTATCTATATAATCCAAATTGCATCATCATAAAACCATATATCATCACATGACTATACTAAGAACATTAGTTTGAATAATCATCATAATCATAAGGCTATAAGAAATCATCGTCTATAAAATCTAAAGTATTTAAATAACACATCAACATTAGTCATAAATCATCACATCATAAACATGTATGCATGCATCTCATAAAACATAAAAGCATAATCACCATAAACATCTGAATCATATATATATATATATATATATACATGTCAATACATGTATATATCTGTCACTCATATACATTTCCCATCAATGGCATGTAGATCAGTATCAAAATACATATATACATATCAAAAAAATATACAATCTCATCATGGGTCTATGCTTAGAGTACCACTACCACTAGCCCTATCAAAACCTATACCTGGTGGTGGTCCCCCTAAGACCCCTGTCTGACCCATTATCATAGCCCACTAAGTTGGGGAACCAAGCACATCCCCACCACCCATGCTAGCTCTATACTTAGTAAATATCATGGTATGGGGTAACTGATCAAAAACTATCACCTCATAATAGTGAAGCTCTTATACAGTTTCTAAATAATGTTCCTATGACACTAAATCTACTAGCCTTCCTACTACTACTACTACCACACCCACACTAATCTACCCTTGTAATGTGCTTATCTAACTCTACAAACTAGCTACCTATCCCTATAAAGTAATGACCTAGGCCTGAGCTTGGTCCCTCTCCACTGACACAACACTTACATGCCCCTGTAATGCTATAATCTAGGCCTAGGTAGTAGTCATTGCTACCAATTCCACCACTACCTGAAGATTACCCTGTGTTGGTCCCTATGTTGGATCAATGTCCATGGGTCTTTGACCCCCATTGCCCCAACCAAAATTAGATATCACATATCTACTTTGAAACCATGTAGGATAATCAACTGTGATGCCCACATCATATCTCACTCTATTGGGTAGCTCCTCATGATCTAACTCATCCTCTTGTGGTTGTGGATATGATAATAAAAACTCCACATCCTCCCTTTTATACTATGTAAAATTAGGTGAGATCCCCTACCTGAGTCCAAACTATCTCTACACTCTCTCAAATGGGATGCACTCTATATCACCATCCCATCTACCATATACACATCTCTAGCTTTATAGTGAATATGTATGGTACCTATATCCAACCCACATAGGCCAAGTAATGTATGGCTTCCATATTATATCTCTAGGTGCCAAGCCCTCCAAGGCATCTCAAAAACAATCAATATCCCTCACACCACCACTAACCCTTGTCACCACCCCATCTCTCCTTCATTGATAAAATATAACTTTGTAGTTAGTTATAAAGTAACCCTCTATAGGTAGGCCTAATTGTATCTACACCCATATGTTCTTGTATTCCCAACAATGGAGTATAAAACCCACACTAATACCATAACTCATGTATGCTCTAAATCCCCATAACTTTCTATAGATCTACACTAAAAAAACTTGGGCCCATCCAAAAATAATCCTCCCAAACACCAGCTCCACAAGTACCCATAGTAAAACATAAAGGAACCTCCATCTAACTAAATATGGTAGAGCATAATAAGTCACCACCAGCTACATCATCATCAATAGGTGCCTTTCTCCCTATTCCCATTGTTATAATGGCCTAATACTGAATCCACCTACATAAAATTGTGCATGCACTTTGTCTACCCTAAACAATAGATCCATACACTCATCAATCTCCTCAATCTCTATGTGATAAATTAGGTCCCCTCAAATGGGTAACTAGGTGAAATTATGTACATCCTCCAATAGGATGCTCATCTCTCTAGTGAATAAATAGAATGTGTTAGTTATTAGGTCCCATCTCTCGATAAGGTTGATTATGATCATGACATCCCTAAGAAGTTATTGATAATTATGCATCCCTTCAAATCCCACTACCTCCATGTCACCAATCCTCTATATGCATAGCATCTCTCACCTCTGTGAATATATTAGGCACTCAATCCCATAGCTAGATATGATCTTGAGCCTACAAAAAACAATATCAAGAATTAGGTGATAATTTATCCCTATGTACAGGATGAATATCAAACACTCGCATCTCTACTAACATTATTTCATCTATCCTTTTCTCCTACACCTATCTCTCACAATTACAAACAAACACTTTCAACCCTTCATGGACTTCATTCACCTATTAGCTACTCAGTTCTACTCACTCTTCTCACCTCCACCCTACTCATTATCTCTTTCTAATTGTATATTTAAACACATACCTATCTCTCATTTCTAACCAAGAACTGACTATCTATACAAAGCTTCACACTCCTAAAAACCTTCTTCTTTTATCCCATCTATACACCCCATAAAAATTTCATCCCTTAATCACCTATTACATCTATAATCATCCTCTACTCCCTTATATTTAAAGCAAATATCTATCATCTCCATCTTATTACCCTATGAAACCTCAACCCTTCCTCAAAATGTTCTCTCACACATTATTCATGTCATAACCTATCATCAATAGAAAATATTAATAATCTACAATTCATAAACTTCCCTAAATATTAATAAACATTACTATTTAAAAAAATTAGAATAAAAATTATAGAATCAAATGCTATGAAACCAACATTTAAAACCCATTTGCAAATCCAACATAATTATATTTTTATAACAATCAATTAATCAACAACACCCACCCCCAACCTTCCTTCCCATTCTCACCTAACAAATCCTTATTTCTTGACCATTGATAGATCTCCCAATCATTGACAGTCTCCTTGGGGCATTTTTTACCCCTAAGGTCAACCGTCATCGGTTAGGTCAATTGTCGATGGTCACTATTAATGACCATTGATGATGAACCTCAACCCCCCAACCTCCTCTACAAAAACCTAAGCTACCCTAAATCTCCCTTCCCACTACTTTTAAACTCCCTCTACACCCTACATAAACCTTACCACTCTTTTCTCCTACTCACATTCCCTTACACTATCATACACCCTCAAAAACCTAGAAAAACAAAACCCTAAGTCAAGTTCTAATAGCACAATCTACCACTAGCATGCATTCACATCCATTTTTTATATCTTATTTTTTTATAAATTACTATCCATATCAATTCAAAAATAGAACCTACCTCATTTCATGATCAGTGGCAACATCTCAATCCATGCCCATCCACCTGACCATGAGCATCTCTAGCATCCATCTTAGTCCCACTCGAACACTCACAAGCACCAATCTCATTTTGACACCTCAATGCACTTCTAACACTCACACACAATTTCATACATAATGCTTAGATAAATCATAATGCCAAAATGTCAAGTTTTAAAACGAGGATAAAATTATTAATTGTTTTCCTTTTTACCATGATTAGGGTTTTTACCCAACCATCAATGGTTGCCTAACTATCAATGGTTGACCCTAACTATTAATGATTACATAACCCTCAAAATTTAACCCTGACCATCAATGTTTATCTAACCATTGATGGTTAGGGTTTAGCTTTATTTCCCCCACCTTTTCTCATCCTTTTTTTAATCTAAATTGAACCTTGTAGCACATCCACATGGCATAAACCATTTCCTACCACACCTTGACCTATTTAGGAGTCACCTTCTCCCTCAATCACCAAGAACTAAATTATGCCTAAATTCCATGTTAGATCCACTATCTATAGGACTATGTAGGTAGTTTCCTCTTTCCTAGTACATTAGAAGTCATCTTGACCACTCCTTACCCAACCAACCACCCACTCATTCACTTGCATCCATCATAATGATGGTACCTTTTAAAAACCAACCTATTTGCATACCTTGTGAAATCCTTACTTTGGTCATTATTGACTACCTTGATCAATTTTTTCCATGTTGAACTTTTCCATTATGCACCACCTTGTGCGTGACCCAACCATTTGTGTTTTTCTTGGGATTACTTCCTACCCTAGATACCTGAGCAAACACCAACCTTTCCTAGGAGATTTGATATGTGTAACTCGATCAGTTATGACTAATGTTGGGGACTGATTACCTTATGAATTATTCTATAAATTGAACTTATTCTTCCCAACATTGGTAATTTTAGTCATTGCATGATTTTGACTCTCACATTTAGTCATATTTTATGCACATATTTGCATTTCAAATGCCCACACCTTTTTAGTCACCCACCTCATGACCTCCATTTTACTTTTAATCAAACCATGACCTAATTTTAGTGTTACCTCATCAACTCCCAATTTAATGGGGAATACCTTCCTCCCATACTCAAGGAAACCAAACCTTAGCCAGTTATCACCTCATTTTTGTTTTATGACTTATTGACCTGAAAGTGTAAAATAAAAAAGGGTAAAATGTACGCACTCAAAAATGTCCCCTCGACCAATTTTTTATGTCACATCACCTTAAACCTATCCTCAGCCTTAGTTATCTATTCACCTTGTTAAATCACCTTTAAAATAACTTTTACACTCATTAATTCACCTAGGCATCCTTTTCTAAACATTTTTAAACATCAACTTAGACCCATTTTAAACCTTTTTATACTTAGGGGTTAGTCATCGATGGTCAACCTAACTGTTGATGATCAGGTATCCAAACCTATAACATAAAAACATCTAGTTGTAATCTAGGCATACACAATCAAAATAGAAACTTTCTAATGCATACCTTATAGCTTTCTTTTCCTTTGAATTGGCATCTTTATCCTAACCTAACTTAGTAACTTTATCTTTCCTTACTTGATAGTTTTGTGCTATAAATGCAAGGCTCTTAGAGGAGATGAGGATCCAAAAATTGCATCCAAACTCTCTTATTTTTTATGCAGACATCTGAGATCCCAAAACTCTATCCACATGACTTTTGAAAGTAGGATTACTATTATGCTATCCAATTTCACTTATCTTGTCATTAGCTTCCACTTTGCATCATACAGCTATTTTTCTCTTGTTTTTAGCATTTCCTTTCTCCACTAAATCTTGTTGTCTTGAATCAGATCACCTACACATTATCCCTTACCTATAGAACCCATATTTAACCTTTGGACCACTTCCCACTTCACCCCCAACTCCATTTCAATTCCCTACAACTTTCCACAGTCAACCATCACTAATTGTTATAACCATCACCAATTACATTAAGCATCACTAGTTATCTAACTATCACCAGTTAAGAAAACCATCACTAGTTAGACTGACCATTGATGGTCATTATTAAGAAAAATAATAGATTTTTATTTATTCCTCTTTCACACCCAATCAAACCCTATCTCTACTTTTGGCCTATCTATAGACCCTACTCACATACTCTAGACCTGACCTTGATCCAATTGTGCCTAATATTGACCCACTGTGTTATACTTTTTTGAATAGGAATGATATTTATTTTTTTACATAATCATTTGTGTTATTATCAATTTATCATCTTTAATTTATATTTTTAGAAAAAAATTATCATTAGGGGAGTGGATTGACAATAGTCTAAGGGATCTTTTGCTTATTAGATCTAGCATGTTGCTAGGTAGACCACCCTTCATACTCATCTAACAAACAAGCAGGTTTAGTGTGGTCTTATTGCAGGTAGTCCTTCCTCACTAAAAAGGAGATTTCACTTTGTGTATTCATCAATGAGGATAACTTTTAGCCAGGTACAGACCCCTCATCTGATGTTCCTCTCCTTTTTTCTAAAAATTAGAAGTAGATTAATAAATAGTAGGACACACAAAGTTGTGTTGAATCTAGAATTAGCAACATTATGTGTGCCTAAAATATCTAATATTCATTTTTATCCAAACCATTATACATTTCATTATCATCCACCATTACATTTCTAACTCTAACCTATCAACCATTGCTTATCTACATTTACCATTCATGTCCCCACTTTTATTTACAGAGGCTATAAATATATCTTGTCTCAACTATTGGAGTAAATAGAATCAATGGCCAATAAAGACCAAAACAATATTTTTGAAATAAAACTGTGTAGTAAGTTTTTGATAGTTCATCGATTCAAAAGAAGTATGGGCTATAAATTTACATGAGTAATTATTCTAGTTGTATCATATGTTGATTAGGACATGTATATCCACACCAGTAAAAACAACAAAAACATTTACCTTACTAAAAACATAAACCATACCTTTTTCTACTTGCTAAAAACCATACCTTGGACAAAAACCCAACATTTTTCTTTTTCCACTTACCTTGTTATTTTTCATTTTCCATTCACCTTGCCATTGTTTCTTACCCTACTATTTATCTTGCCTTATCATTTGGGGAAAACCTCTTGCCCTTATATCTCATTACCATCCTATCATATTCCTTATGTCATACCATATTTCATTTTATTATACCTTTATTATTGACCAAAGTCTATTTTTAACTATCCAACCCAACCCTTTTTGATCTTGGTTCCTTTGGTTCTTCCCACACCTTTCATGAGGAGATTTTGATCTAGTTTCAATAGTTTTAGAATTCCTTGTTAAAACAATAGTCTATGAAAGTAGTGTGATAGTCGATCTAGAAAGTTAACTTTCATTCACATTTGAATAGTGTTATTGATTATAACAACCTATGGGAAAATTAGTAGTCCACATTGTGTTATTAATTATAAGTGCCTATGGGCAAAAAAGTAGCATGAACCTATGCCATTATTTCCAAATTATAACCACCTATGGGAAAATTAGGATCAACACCTTTTACCATGTATTTCTACATTACCTCGACATTATTATTCTTATATGCCTAGCCATTTTCCTAAATTTGAAAACTTATTATTCTAGGTTAGATCTCATCTCTTTTTATGTTTTTGGAACTGCTATGACTTGAGGTCCTAATGGGACTACATAGGCTACACTTGATTCCTATTAAAGTCAACTTAGTCCTCCTTTTCCATACACTCTCAGCATTTTGTGAGAAACCTAAGCCAACACTTTATGAATGGTATATTTTAAATCTCTAATGAGTTAAGATATCTCAAAATTCTAAAAACATTCAAATATTTCAAAATACAAAAACATTTGTCCTATCTAATCCTAGTCAATCATCCTCAATCCACACTACTATGGAAAATCCATTGTTAGGATGCTTTATTTTGATTTTACTTTCAATATTTTTGTGTGTTTATTTGCTTTCCTATTTTTTTATTTCATTATTATGCCTTGACTCAATCTATATGTGTTCATTTCATGAATCCTTGTACATTATTATTGAGTCTATCCATATTCATGCATCAATATAATCATCATTATTTTTATTAGTGGTGCATTATTTTCAATTATTTATTAGATTAAGAGTTAGTTATTATGCATATTTTGGAAAAGTTCTCATTGTGTTTTATCATGAGCCATACCATCACATGCTATAGAAAAAATAATCTTTATAAGTCTTACAAGAAATGGAGCCACAAAATGTTTTCCTTGGTAACCTTGGCAAATCCTCTCACCCTCTTTGATTTAATAAACCCATTGACCATTCTATTTATATCAATGTTAATAAGGATGAGCATCTCCACATTTGTAGGTAAAATTGAATCATTCACATTCATCAATTCTTATTCTTATAATCATCTCTTTCATCACTTTGTGATTTCTTATATGCCTAGTTGTTTATGGCTTCTTCATCATTAGACCATCACATATATGTTTTCACCCACTCATATTTAATCTATAAAATAGTTTATATCCTCAAGTTATGCTTTCTAATCTACCCTAATAATGCACAATAAAATATCATTTTTTAATCTATGTCATCTAACTGATTATAACTATCTGTGGGAAAATCATTATTTTCGCTCATTAGCCCTAATTGGGGCATATGCCTATGCCACTAATTATAAATACCTTTGGTCAAATCAATGTCTCAAACTTTGTTATTGATTATAACAACCTTTGGGCAAATCAGTAATTTTTAAATCAATGCATGAAAGTATTATCTATTTTATATTAATCTCACCCATAGGTTAATTTATTTCATTTTCTTGTTTATTTTTTTAGGGACCATCCATAAAAAGTATGTGTCAAACACCCCTTCGAGGGGGCATCATTATAGGATTCCCAAATGTTGTTTAGATCTTCTTATTTAATCATCATTTTATTATTAGAATATTTCATTATTTGAGAAGAAGTTATTATACTTAAATATTGAAACATCTTTCCAAATAGGGGAAAATTTTAGACACTTAAAACTGGATGACACTGGCTTCTAACTGAACTTCAAACTGATTCCTACCAACCAGTACAAACTAAGCCTTAGAATTACCACATGTCCCAAATTTGCTTGTACATAATTCATCAAAGCTCATAATCACATTGAGACATCCCTAATTAGGGTATCTTATCGTATGAAACCATAACCTCTCACAAATTCATCCTTAAGCATCTTACAACACCAAAATAGTCAATTTGGCCTATATACTTATTAAGTGGTGAACATGAACGCATATCAAATAATGAAGGAGACAAATGGATAATTATAATTAATTAATAATATAAACCAAATCAAGATCCTAGTTGAATTACCCATGTATAATTAATGAATAAATAAAAAAGGAAATTCAAAAATTAAAATATCCTAGCCTTTCATCATGACCTTTGTGAGTTGTCAATCTTTTTGAAAATATCCTAAAATATTTCATTTTGGAGACCTATGCCTATTCATTGTAAATCATTATTACTTGAAAACTATTAACTCTATTGGGGTTAGTCTTGAGTCACCTAGGTTAGGTTTGAACCCATTCCATGTTTAAACTCCACCTTAACTCACCTTGGGTTAGGCTTAGTTTCTAAGCCTATAAATACAATGCCTTGCCTATTAAATTTTAAGCAATATTTAGTGCAAATTTATCATGCATAAATGACTTAAAATCTCTTTTGATATAATGTTATATTTCCCATTTTCTTACAATCAAGGTTATAATTCCAAAATCTTGAGCCAAGCTACATCAAGCTAACACAAGCTATGGTGACAAGAAGAGAAGGAACTGATAAACTTCATTTTCCAAATATTTATTGATCACAAACTGAGCAAGCTACTCAAAAATACATTTTTAGATCCCAAGGAAGGTAAAATATTGTGTGTTTTTTGTATTTTAGTTATTCTTTTCATTTGGTTTTATTACTAATCTCACCCCTAAGATCTAGGCTTGTAAGTGTTAGTCTTAGTGTGTTTATTTAAGTTTGTATTACTTAAACTAACATATTACTAGCATTCTTTCTTGGATTCCTATGATCACAAATGTATATTTCTATTTTTTATCATAGGAATCCAAAAAGGGAAGTTATTAGAGTGTTAGTTCAAGTAAACAAAACTTAGTAAAAACACACTAACACTCAAACTTACGAGCCTATATCTTAAGTGTGAGCTTAATGAACAAAACCAAATGAAAATCACAACTAAAATAAAAAACACACATAGTATATTACCTTCCTTGAGAGCTCCAAATGCTTTTTTTGAGTGGCTTGCTCAGTTTGTACTCAAAGAGTCTTTGGCAATAGAGTTTTTGTAGCTCCTTCTATCCTTAGCACCATTATGGCTTGTGTTGTCTTGGTGTGGCTTGGCTCAATATTTGGGAATCATAACATTATTGAGATGAATATCATTCAACAAAATCTGAATTATAACTCTACAATATCCAAACCTAGAATTTAATAGGTAACGACTTGTATTTATATCAAATGGATCTAACCTAAACCCAAGGTTAGTCAAGGTGGATTTAAGGCTTGGAATGGGATCAAACCTAAACTAAGTGAAGCAAATATAACCCCAATAGATTTAATAGTTTTAAAGTAATAATTATTTTCAATGAAAAGGCATGGGTCTCCAAAATGAGATATTTTGGGATATTTTCCAAAAGGCTTGACAACCCATAAAGGTAATCATGAAAAGATAGGATATTTCATATTTTTTAATTTCCTTTTTTGTTAATTCATTAACTTCACATGGATAATTCAAATAGGCATTAAATTTGGTTTATCTTATTAATTAATTAATTGTGATTACCCTTTTAACATTTTCAAGATTTGATTTATATGTGCAAGTGCCCCACTTAATAGGTCCATAGTCCAAATTGATTGTTGTGATGTTATAGGATGATTAAGGATGAATCCTTGAGAGTTTTATGATTGTATACAGTAGGATACCTTGATTAGGGATGACTCAATGAGTTTATAAGCTTTTACAAATGATGCACAAGCAAATTTGGGATGTTCAATGATTCCTAAGATTAATTTGTAATGGTTGGTATAAATCAATCTGAAGTCTAGTTGGAAGCCAGTTGTGGCTAGTTTTAGGTGTCTACAGTAGCATATATGGGTTTATAATTTCTATGGAAAACTAAATGCAATTCCAATTACCACATGTTGTTCAATAGAAACTTGTATTGCATGTGATCATTCCTTACCAACATGTTAATAAATTATCATGTGAGTAATGGTTTATGCCATATTTTGTCACAATTAATTACAATATCAAATGTTCCATATTTTTATTCTTTAAAAACAAGGGATAGAGAAACTACTATAGGCTATTCTAAACCAACAAGAAAATAAATTTTAATTGTGATAGGTTGGTCTTCACTAAAAAGGCATATATTTATTTAGGAGAAATTACTACATGTTAGTTTTTACTAATAGGTGCACATGTAATTATTATAGGTATGTATATAGATTTACTTATCATTATGTTTTGCATCTTTCTCAAAGACTTTATTTGAGGCATTCAACTTGTTTTATTTTTCATACAAATCCTTAGTTATAACCTAGAAGGATTACATCTCTTGGCATAAATAAGCTAACACATTATTCAATCACCTTCCATCATCATTACCAATATTTGTAATTGAAACTCTCCTAACTTTTATTTTATCAGTGATTTGATTTCTCCTACAAAGATTAAGTCTTTTTTGCTAAAATTTTATTATTTTTCTTGATTAATAATATATCATGCAAAGATATAATATATGTACGAGCTAACCTAGTTTCCCGTTTGTAATTAAAGGTGGGATTTTTTAATATTTTAACCCCTATTTGTGAAAAAATGAAACTTATTATAGAAAAAAATAAATTAATCTAGGAAAACATGAAATTAATTTAGGAAAATAGGAAATTATTATAAGAAATCATGAAATTTACTACTTGAAAATATGTTAATACTTGACACCTTCCCCATCAATGGTGCCAAAATGATAATTAAAATCTAACCACCAATTAAACTTGATGTGGTGGTGTGAATGACTAAACATATGCACTCTAGGGACAAACCACTTAGTTTATTGATACTACTACTTTCATTATATTATTAACTTGGGGTCTATTTAACTTGGGAAGATGTCAGCACTATATGAATGAAACTAGTATCTCTTAAAGGTTGAGGTCATAATCATTGCATGATAGAAACACACTTAAAAAATAGAAATGTTAGGAATTGAAATCACACTTACATGAAAGGGAAATTGCATAAAATAAAAATTAAATGAAAGGAAATTCAAATTATTTCTAGAAGTTTCCCACATCAGATGATTTGAATGTATAGAAATGGAATATGTTTATACAAGTATGAAATCATACACAACATTCTTAGCATGAATAAATACATAAATAAACATATATAAAAATAAAACTAATAATAATGGATGATAAATCAATCTACCACACCTATACAAGTGGGCATTTCCTTGTTTACACTAGAGTTTGACTTCTTTCATTAGTTAGAAATAAGTTACTTATTCAAATTGACCTTATTTCATAATGGCTCTACTGTAACAAAATTAAAAAATTAATCTTAACTCTTTCTAACTTAGATAAATTTGCTATCTAATTTTTAACTCCAGATCTTCTCCTTATATAGGGGATATAGGTGATTATTTAAAAGATTCCTTAAAATATGTTGGCTTCAACTGAATATATATATGGTTACCCCAAAAAACATATTATTGGTTTCAACAATACAAAATTTATTATTTTGTTACAACAATAAAAATGACTAAAATTGAGAATGAATATAATATTTAAGTTGTTCATCCCTAGATTGATATAATCAAAATAGTTCCTTAAATTATGGGATGTTTTTTTCTCCAAATGCACACAAACTATAATATTTAATAATGTGCATTCATAATAATGGATACATGTACACATAGTTTAGTTTCTATGGGTGTAGGCAATCAATGGCTTTAGTTGCTTCCTAGTTTATTTAGGTGTTTTGTGTCTCCAATAGCTACATAACCAATGGATTTAGGTACATCTATTATAATAGTTGTGAATGTTATGTAGTCAATGGATAGAGGCCATTTGAAAATACATAGATCATTCTTATCTTACAACACTTTCTCTTGTAGGGGCTTATTGACACATAAATATCCATGAATGCATGCCTTAAAATGTGAAATAAGAATGGGGTGGGATAATCTCATGGTATTTTTTGAGAGATGCTTGCACACTATTCTTTCATACCTTAGTTTTTATTAATCACACTTCCTATGACTCTCCTTGCATTTTACCTCTCCATCTAATTTATGTTCATATGTTATAACTTCTTTATATCCTATTATATGTACCAAGATGATATAGTCTATTTCATACTTGTCTTCCCTATAATGTATAAAATTGGCCATTAAACTTTTGAGTCTATCTTATGTATTCTAAATTGTATCATCTTAGTCATTATAATATTATTCTAGCTAACATATTTCCAACTATATTAGCCTAGGTGATACCATCCTCTTAGAGTTCAATGTTAGTTTTTGGTATTTAAGCCACATATATAGGGGTCATATTTCATTTCAAAACCATATAACACACTCATATACTATACTTTCACTGACATTTATGCTCAGTAGTAAAAGGAGGAGTTAAAGGTTTAGATTCTTATCTTGGATGTCTAGTCTTGATTATGGTATTTGAAGATCAATAGGAGGAGTTGTGTTGAGCATGTACACCTAGTATTTGGAGTCATAAACTAAGTATACCTAGTTATTAATATTTCCATTTTAGGTCTTCAACCTAAAAAATATATTGCAAAGTGCAATTTGAGCCAAGTGGGGATATTGAGGTGTTGATGTGTCCACCCAAAGGTGAGTATTTATTTCTTTATTCTCTTTCATTTATTTACTTAGTAGTTTAGATATTGGTTTTTCATTTATATTTTTAATGTATATGTTTATATTTTCCTATCCTCTTCCTTATAATAAATAAGCTATTATAAACACAAGGTTGTTTAGGCTCATCATTTTTCACCTTAGGTTACATAGAACATACATTGGTTGACCATTTTACCACTTAATTTATTATTAATTTAGTATTTATAGATATATTGGATTAGGTTACCCTTGTTTTTCAATTATTTTCATGCAATATCCCTTTTATATACTTGACATACTGATTAATTACCACCTTTATTATCATTATTACAAGCAATTATCTACATTGATACCTAGTGAGAGCTCTACCCCATGCCATAGTTTTAGGTTTTGGAAACCTTTTATCTTGCAATTTGAGTGTATATTACCATATACAAAGTCTATAGTTATTCTAGGTCCATAATCACATTCCAAGTATATGTAGGCCCTATTGTTGTGACCTTATTTGAGTTCTATTCCATTGAGGGAAAGAGGATAGTTGGAGGTCATCCTATCCCATGAATATTTTATAGTGAACCCAATGTGGATCCTATCCCACCATTGGTTAGATTGTCATCATGTTTAAATTTTATTCTTAGTGTTATCTTCTCATTGGATTCACCAACATAATACATTTTGGTGAGCCTAAAGTGAATTGTATACCACCATAGGTTGGATTGTATTCATGTTTCCAATTTTTATTATTATATTTTTTAATTTGATAAGTTTAGACACACAAATTTGTTCATAAATACTTGAAAATGATAATTATTGACATATTTAAAACCACTATACTTGTACGTAATTGCATGACTCTTATTTGCCATTTCCATAATCCATTTGTCTATATTTGGGATTGACCCTTTATTCCTATTACTATTAAACATAAATATCAATGTCAAATGATCAATATACTTAAAATCACCTTTAAACTATTCCCTAAAAATAACATATATCTCTCATATTTTTGGATAGGTCCACTTTAAGTAGATAACAGTGCACTACACCCATATTTAGTTAATCCAACCATGGCTCACATCAAATATAAACTAGTTTTTGAAATTCAAAATATCTTTTTGGGTCTTCTTACACATATCACATGGTCAATTAAAGGAAATTTTTGAAATATTATTTAAATACATGTCATGAGTCATTAATTTTCCCAAATTTTTATTCACTTGGTAAAAGAATTTACATTTCTGCACATTGAGGAAGTCTACCTTATTATACCTAAATTATGAATTATTCATATATATTCATCATAATCCAAGTCAAGATCCCTATAAAATGAGTCAAGATATATAATATTCAAGTATCAAATCCAAATTTTATCTGCATACATCTAGTCAAAGGAGCACAATTGCATAATCAATTTAGGTGGGAGAGCTTGAATTGCCTCCTTGTATTATTGGATATGTAGGCAACAATAAATCATCAAGAGGGTGATTGAGGTTAGCTTAACCCATTACATAATCCTATTTTTCTTGAAATTTTTTAGTTATCAAAGTGACCTAAGGGTTTTTAATTTAAGATAAGAAAAATAACAATTTCTACGAGGCAAAACCCTAAGTGTGATATCTTAGATTTATCCTCATCTATAAGTGCAATGGGTGCAATGGTATATTTAGATGCCTAGTCAAATTAGATAATTCATGGTCAATGGATTAAAGCACACTTTTCCACTATTTTATTAATATCCTCTTATATAGAAACATCTTTTGATTTTGACCATTTTATATGATTTCAAAATTCTTTTTTTCTCTATTTTTTCCTATTTTCTATCTATCAAAGTTAATTGAGGCAAGTCCATAGTCAATGGAATTAAGTGCACTACATTACTATGCAATTACATTAGACCCATCTAGATTTTGTTTCTATTCCTAATTTTGATACTAGTCCTACACAATCATCTCTTCCTTTTATTTTCATAGTAAAGAAGTTATAATAATCAATGAAGATTAGTGTGAAAGCTAAGTATATTTTTTCTTAGTACTTTAGCAATTTAACAACTTTCTATATTTAGAAAGTTGTAAAAATTAGAATTTTTAATCATTTATATAAATTTAGCATTATGATATTTTTAGTTACACACCTTAAAATACATAGTAACACATATTAATTTTTTATTAAAAATAGAGTAAAAAATATTGGTGAACCCACACATTTCATTTTGAACATCAATTTTCCTTTTGCAATTTTGTTCAAAGGTTTCATAATTCATGATTTCCAGACACTAAATAAAAATTATCTTGGACTTCAGAGCTTCATATTTAATTATTTTATCCTTTGTAAAAACATTTTTTTGTTTCATTTCAATTACTTTTTTCTCTTTGTTTACCTAGAAACTATGTTTCGGTAGTTCTAAAAGTCATAAGATCTTTTTTTTTTGAAAAGATAATTGTCAATTTTACCTATGCCATGATATGAAGGGTACCAACCCAATACTCAAGTAATTATAAGCACTACTCATGGATTTAATTTTCCACATACCTCATGATGTATAAGAAACACCTAAGGTTTGTTTTGTATCCATAATCAGACTTAAAACAATTTTATTATAGCACACTGATAAATGGTTAGCCTCAGGAAGTTACTCTCAATGAACCCCTTTAGATGGGATAATGTGGCTATGGGAATGATGGAATAATTTTTAATTAGTTCCTTCGTATCTATATTGACAATTTAGAACTAGGATCAATTTATCTAAGAGCCTAAAAAATAAACACATCTTGCCTAGTTGCACCCATTGATAACCTTAATTTTGGTATGATTTATTATTTGTTAGCATTTAACATTATATTTATCATATTTTATATACTTAGGGTTAAAAAACTAGAATAGAATCTCACTATGTACCTAAATATGCAATTAATAATGGTGGCCATGCTTTATATCTATTTTTTAAATATAAATGCTACATAATATGCTTATAATAATGAAAGGACTAACAATCATACATGTATAATTTGTGATGCTAATTAGGAATATGATTTTAATATATGTGATTATTATTGTGGAAATAAATATGAATGGTATATTAGTGAATAATATGGTGAAGAATAAACTGAGCTAACTAATTTATAAATTATATAACCCATTCCTCATATTCCTCTTTTCAAAACTCATAAAACAAAACATATTGATAATAAATATATTCTCTACCTTAATCTCCCAAAAGGATAAACATATGAAAAATCATTAATTAGAATACCCTATTTAAATTTTGACTTGGCTCATCAATTCCATCACATTAATAATTTATATTACAAAATCATAGCTCTTGTATGGAAATTCCAAATGTTACAAATTAATGTGTTATACCCCCTCTCTAAAATAGGTAGATGATGTAGATGTGTATATTCCACATTATCCTTTGGTCATATTTAATGATATGAAATATAGTGATAATCTCTCTCCTCCATTGGAATCAATGAATAATTAAACTGATTTATTTTCCTCTTTCTAAATATTATAAGATGTAAATTACTACGAATTACAAATCCAAAATGACATCATAACTATAGATTTACAAAGCAAAGATAATTAAGTATTATGTGATGATTCTGTAGATGGTCCCTTCAATGTGAGTTATGTAAAATTACTAATTGTGAATATTATTCCCTCTATCTTAAATTACTAGAACCTAATAAATATAAATTTCATGTTTCTAATTATATACAAGTTCAAAGTGATAAGCTACGAACTGATCCTCAAGTGTGTACCAATGTTTATTTATAATGTAATACCCAACCACATAATGAAAATTTACATAATCCTATTATACCAATGTTTAAAATGGATAATAAATTGCAATCCATAAATGAGAATTTTAAAAAAAAAACTACTATTCCTACAAATCATATTGTCTCCATGATGCATGCCATTGGAGATATCAAAAATCAAGTTCATGATCTCACTTTACAAACTAAATCATGTTGTGAAAACTTAAAAGATCATGATATCTGAGGACAACCCCTTACATGAGATATATATGAGTATCCATATCTAGAATATTTTTTTATGCATACACTTCCATTTTTCAACGGTTTTTGAGATCCTTGTATTCATTTAATGCATTTTATGTTTCATTTTACAAAATGGGTGAATGATGGATGCATTTTAATAAAATATTTTCATAAAACTATCAATAGAGAGGCTTTAGATATGTTATATAATTTACCTAGTGGATCCTTGTCTAATTTCAAAAACTTATAAGATGTAATTTTATATAACTATCATAAGAACATGGTTCCTAAACTCACATAAGAACAACTAATTTTTTTGAAACAAGACCATAATGGTCTCATTTAAGACTATATATTATTGTTCAAAAATACTTTTCACTCTTTAACTTATAAACCCTTAATTTTTAAACAAATTATTTATCTTTAGTAGGGTTCTCCTATATCCACTCAAATCAAGGACCATGCATACACTTTACACCTCTTTTGATAATTTATGCATGGATTTATTATAGTATGCATGTGTGCCAAATTTTGAAAAAAGGAAATGTTAGTAACTAGAAATCATCTACAAATAAGCAACAACTTACCAATTTAACATATACATGAACAAACCCACTTCAATTCATTCATTAGATAAATGAATCAATTTAAATGGTTCTTATCAAGTAAGAACAAGTCAAAGTACTCAACAAATAAAAGGAAACTATTTACAAAGTATCACATAAAGTGAATAATCCTACTTTCAACAAGAGGCCATCATTGCAATTTGACAAATTGAAATATTAACCACATGATATTTTACATAAATTATTGGATGAGAATTTAATCACTCTACATCTTAATTAATATCATCTTCCTCATCATGATTAGTACACAAAAGTAAAATCACTTTTCATTTATCATGGTATTAATGGGCATTTTGATAACAACTATTATACATTGTGAGAAAATATTACATGACTTGTAGATAAAATTATTATTACATTCCATAGTAATAAAAAAATAATGAATGAGACTATGGTCCATGATAAATTTATATATCATCTTACACAAACATGGGTACCAAAATAAAAGAACCAATATTTAAATTAGAGATATGAACATGTAATGCATGCTTTAAAAATATTAGATTATAATAAAAAATATCAACCAAAAATATCAAAGATAACTAATACAAGTGTGACTATTTATAAGAATACAAATCTAAACATTCAATATCAAAATATAATTATAAATGAAAATTAGTAATGCACATTTTTTTCCATAAGGGTGATCAACTCATTCCACAATTCTTAATTAGTTTTATTATACATAAAGTCATGATTGACAATGCTTCAAGTGAAAACCCATGTAAAATGAACCTTATTCACACTCTTAGGTACACATAACATGATATACAATCTAAATCAAGAGTGGTCAAAGCATTCAATGGTCATCCACATCATACTTTTAGGAATATAGAGCTAACTCTCCAAGTTGGTTTAACAATAGTAGCAAATCCATTTATAATATTACCAAACACATGGATATTTAATATGATATTAAGATTCCCTTGGATAAGTATGATTTATGTAGTACCATATATAATTAATATATGTCTCAAGTACATACATTGTAATGAAGTGGTCAAATTTCAAGGCATCCTCTATGAGCACCCTCTATAGTCAGTGGTAACTCCCCCTCCTCCCCAACCACCACCATAGTTGGTTGTGTCACATATTCAAGAACACCATCAAAATATAATTATTACATATATATATTACATAAATAATCTATACACCCATGCAATATCATAATACATATTCAATTATGATACCTACACATAAATTTCCTTTACAATTAATTCAAGAAAAAAAGGTATAATACCCCATGAAACAAGCTTCATATTAAAGAGTTACTCCAAAGTTTAAATTTTTTTAAATATTATGTAGTTTATCTTAATGAAATATATTATATAGTACACCATGTTCCAAAATAAACATAGGAAATGCATTCTTCTCATACTTTACAACTGATTCCACCAATTCTTGCACCTTAAGTTACAAATGGAAATATGTTATTTATGCAATGATCAGGATACTATAACGCTTGATAGTATTTTACATTTATATACATATACATATAAAAAAATTCATGTATGTAAAGTCAATCTCAAACTATTTTATCTAAACATGCATGATGGTCCTCTTATTGATGAAAACACAGACTAGTTTCCATTATAAATATAAAAAATCCAAAATAATCATATATATATATATATATATATATATATATATATATAAAGATAAAAGTAATAAAATATTTTAAATAAATATAACAACATTAAAAATATTTTAAAAAAATAATGACTTGAGCATGGCATAAGATGTTAGCTACTTCTCTACATATGTTATTGATCATATATTTTTGGTATATAGCATATTGTTTTCTATACACACGCATTTCATGAGGTATTTGAGTATTGAGTAGGACATAAATTACATATGAATTATTAGATTTTTGACTTCCTCTCTACTCATTAGGCATTCTTATGCTTGAGGCATCTAAATCTAGAGGTTACATTATCAAAGCTAATATCTATCTATGACCTAAAACACAATGTTGCACTATGTATCTTACAATTATTACTAATTCAATCACATTTAACATTTTTATACTAGATATTATACTTTGATTAAAATATTTCATTGATACATATGGATAAAATATACTAGTTTTCACTTGTTATATGCTCTTTTGATTCTTATTACTTTTTTGCATAATATGTTTAACATTACTTGCTTATTCTATGTGGCCCTTGTCCCTTTTTTAAAATTGCTTGAGAAAATATATGAGATCATTATTTGGTGTGTAAAACATTTTAACATGTCCATTTATTGTGGCCCTTAGTCTTATGTATATATAATATTTATTTATGCAACATTTTAACATGCCCCTTGTGAATATTCAACCATTGGCCTTATTTTATGATATTGTGTGACATTAATGTGTTGTGATTATGTGATTATTTATCTTGATTATTTTTGATATAATACATATCATGCACCCTTATAAATGGTTAATTTACTATAGAATTCATTTTTAAATATATCTAGACATGACATTTGTGTGCCTTATATTTAATGTGTTACATACATGCTTCAAATGACAATTATAGTTATATAATGACACACTCTTTAAAGATTATGACATAATTACCACATGACTATAAATTCATCACATGATACATTTAACACTTATTTTTAGATTATTAACTTGTATGATACATCCCTCATCTCAAAATGGGGACATTACAGTGGGATTTTTTTAGTGATCCAAGCCTCCATAAATGGAACAAAATAAGATTTGAGACAAAATATATCTTTCAAAAATACATAATACATGTTTTAAAAGATTAAAATTAATGTAAATAATATTTTATATAGAAGAATATAGGTTTTTATATATTTAAATTGAATCATAAATCAAGAATATGATATAAAGTGGCACGTTAATACATTTTTTGAGGGCACACAACATGAATATGCACTCACTTTTAAAAAACTCAATGTAAAAAATTGTACACACGTATATGCATATACATGGGCATGATAAAAATATTTAAAAGATAAAAATCATATATTGAAAATAAAAATTACAAATGAGCATATATACACATACTATTATAAATCATTAACTTATTCAAAGATGCAAAGTTTTAGGTTTTCAAAAAAAATGCAAATTTTCAAAGTTTCAAAGATCAAAATATGCAAAGTCAAATAAAAACATTATTTTCAAATAAAATTCTATGAGTAAAGTGATCATGATGGGGACATAAATATTATTCATTCTTTTTTTATCATGAAAATATAGAATCTAGATCCATATATAATGGCATGATTATAATCTATGTGTGTGATATACATTCAATTCTAATGACACTCGTCAACTTTGGCATCACTTCTAGAAAACTTAGCATAGTTACACCTTTTTAAATTAGTAAAATATGTATTATTACCTTTTCATGAGTGTTTAAATAATTCATGTTTCCAAATCAAGACTTTGATTAGTTATTTAAATTAGTATTTGATCACTCTCAATTTTTAATTGGTTCAAAATCTCCAAATTATTGATTAAGGAGGCATGGTTTTCCATTATGATTTATAATTTATAGGTCAAATGGGTTTCAATTACATATATGTTAACTTGTTCCTTTCTCTAATGACAAAAATTCAAAGTTCAATCTTTTTCAAATTTCAAATTAAAAAATATTACTTCATGAGATGTTACACAGTTTGATAAATTTGAGTGCCATACAAAATTGAATTATCTTCCCAAAGACAAAGTGTGATAGATACATTTGGGTTAAATTGTTTATCCTTTACTATAAAAATTTAATTTATAAAATAAAGCTAGGGAGATGGGGGAAATTATAGACACATGAATTTGGTCATAAATACTTGACAATGCTAATTATTGAAATATTCCAAACCACATGACTTGCACAAAATTACATAGAAATTATTCACCGTTACTCTAATCCATTTATATCTATGTAGTCTTGACCCATTGTTTACCATTAATATTTAAAAATAAAACTTAATTAAAAAATCTCAAACTACTTTAAATCACCTTTAGATAGTTCCCTACAAAAACCATCTATTTCTAATCTTTTTAGACAAGTTCACTTAAAGAAGACAAGTGCACTGTTACCCTATCCACTTGGGTTGGTTATTTCCCACATCATATAGCCACTATTTTCCCATATTAAAAATATTATTTTAAGTATTCCCACATGTTTCACATGATTGGCTAAATACAATTTTCAAAAGATTCACCTTTAAATACATATTAAGAGTCATTCATTTCTCCCAATTACTATTTATTGGTACAAGCATGTACACTTCTAGACATTGATCATGTATACCTTATTTTTCCCAAACTTTAAATAATTTATAAGTTTCATCCACAAAATAAGTCAACATCCCTCTAAATCAAGTAAAGAGTTATCATTTTTAAGTATCAAAGAAATCTTATAGTTGCATATATCTAGCCTAAGGAGCACAATCACACATTCCCTCTAGGTGGAGAACTACACGGGTTTGATTTCCCAAATTTGAATATTGGATTCATATGAAAATTTATATAAAAAATGGGGTGATTTAGGTCATCTCAACCCATGATAATACCCTCTTTGTATTATAGGTTTTCAAGTAATCTAAGTTCCATAAGGGTTTCAAAGATAAGAGAATACAAATAATGATTCCTATGAAATGAAACCCTAAGTATGATATCTCAAATTTCTCCTCATCCATAGGTGAAATATGCAAAGTAATAAATTTAGATGCACATTCAACAAAAACAAGTCCATGCTCAATGAACTAAGATGTAATGAATCATTATCTTACTACTACCTTACTATCTAGAAATATATTCTTCTACTTTTGTTCTATCAAAAATAGATTCCTATTTTCTCTATCTTTCATATTTATTACTTTTTATTATCAACTAATATTACTACATGGTCAGTGTGTTAGAGTTCACTATGTCATTGTCAACTTATAGTGTACCTTTTTAACTTATATTTATATTCTTGATTATAATATTGAGATTTCACATTCATCTCTTCTTCTAATTTTAATAGTCAAAAAATCAGAATAATCAATGGAGACCAATGTTCAAGCTAAGTGTATCTCTTATTATTAATTTCCAAAAATATTAACTTTCAATATTGATAAATTTGTCAAAACTAAAATAGTTAGTCATTTGTATATCTTTAACATTATGATATTTATAGTTTTACACTTATATATAGATAGTAACACATATTAATACAACTTAGTGTTTTATTAATATTAGGTTATAAAAATAAATAACCCTTCATAAATTTTTCTTATTTACACTTCTAAAAATTTACATCATTTTTCAATCATGTCATCCCCTAGAGTTCAAATTTATGCATAACATTACATAGTAAAATATTTAGATCATAACATTACATATATCATTACTATGGAAGAAAACATTTAAATCATTTCCATGTATATTTATGTTTATAGCATGGATAAATATCCCATATATAATCTTCCCATTTATAACATAGCTGAATATACATTAGTTGATCTTCTCGATTTTAAATTAGTTACTTAATTATTCAATACAAATCCTACGTCACTTAATGAGAATCTAATGCAAGATGATTTACATTTAAAATTTACCTAAAAACCCTAACACTAATATATAAATCCTTCTTCACCCAAAAACTCTAGCAATCCTCAAAATCCTTTAAGTATCTCTCAAGTGCTTGCACAAATAGTTTAACAAATGGCCCTTATAAAAACTTTCTAATAAAATTATCCAAATGAAAAATCACATTTTCAAAATATATATAAAGCTCCTCAAGTTTTTGTGATTCAACTAATTCAAAATTACATCCCTCATCGTATTAAAGATATAAAAAAAATCCCCCAACCTCTAGTCAAAAACAAACTATTTTAAAATCTCCAAAATGAATGATCACTTCATTGTGTCTATAGATATTGTAATAATTTATCCAACCAAGAGATATGACTAGAATATTGATCCTACCTTACATCTTAAAACATTTGTAAATATTTATAGATAATGTATTAGAATTAACACCTTGGAAACTAATAAGTTTCTAGACAAAACCTTTGTTGGAGATGTGTTAAAGTGGTATACCCAACTTTTTAGTCATTCTATTACATAAATGGAGTAATTATTCAATTCTCTAGTCAATGAATTCAATGATAATGAAATTCTTAATAATGGGCTTAACAACTTCAATAACACTAAGCAATCACCTAAGGAATATGCACATGCTTTCATCAAGTGATGTAAATATCTAGCACAAGAAAAATATCATAACATGAGTAATGGAAATATATTAAATATCCTTGTTACTATTCTAAAATACCTTATCCAAGACAAATCTTAGATGTTCTACCCTATGAATTTAGAAGAATCCTTTGATAGAGAAAAAGATAAGACTTACTTATGATCTAATATGAACCATCTCAAAACACTAGATATAAGTCCTTACCAACATCAAAAAATACAATCAACACTAATACATATCACAACAAATATCCTAAACAATCTTAAATGGGGAATCCTACTCTAAACAATGAAGAACATTCCCACCATCCCATAATTCTCCAAAACTCAAGCAAAAGTTTTGACCTTCTTAACCAATGATTTTGAACCTTTCAACACCCCCCCCCACCATGGTAAAATGCTAATATTTTTTTCTTAGGGGCACGCAATGGTAGGTCATTCTCATGAAATTTTTCATTGCCTTAAAATACTTAACTTTACCTTCTTGTTAGTTGTACACTCAAACCATTAATCCACCACCCATGAATGTTATAATGACTATCTTAAATATTTTAAAGCCTAATTAAATTGATGATATAAAAATAATTATTAAAAACTAATTAATAATTAATCTCCAAAACATTTGATTCAATAAGCAACCACTAATGTTATTAAAACCATGATTAACCCTTAATCTTGAAATAATGAGAAAAAATTATTCACATGAGTGACAGCGTGCATGTTTCAGATTTCATCACTCCTCCAACTATTAGGTCACATCAACCTAAGCAAAACCTACTTCAAATGCCCACTCCATAGGTGATCCTAATCCTAAATCTTATAAGATTGTTCACATATTTATTATAGTTTAAATTTTAATTTAAACCCTTCTAAAATCATTCATATTCACAGTATCACTTAATTCTAACTTTATCAACCAAGATAATAAAGTTCATAGTCACATTCTAATCTTTATAACAATAACAGCCAATACAATAAAAACCAAACTCACTATGATTCTCCAAAATATATATGAAGTGTTGATAAAATTCATTTACAACATCATGACAATATCTTCCATCATTCAAAACATTCCTATACTCTATCACATCTACTTCTTTAAAGTCTAAAATACATCAACCATAATCTAAGTTATGTTGATATAATGTTAATCACATATTATTTTAATCTTAACTATATAGAAATTAATTAAACTATATTGATCTATCCAATATAGTAAAAATAAATTTAATTTCAACCAATTGTATCAACCTACCTGATAGATTTCAACGTAGTTCTATCATACTAAACTATATCGGCCTTGATGATATCATACAAAAAAATTTAAAATCACTTCCCAGTGATAAAAAAAACCATTTCTCATTAAATTCATACCATAATATAGATATATGAATAAACTTATATCAAAGGTAATACATATGTAGATCTTGAGGTTTCTATCATGCATAATCATACATCACCTTACTCTACATCATATGTTGGGGTATCTTGTGATGCCCATCCACATTTTAATTCATATCTTTGGGGATCTTATGATTTCCAAACTTATCTCAATTTAGAATTAGGTTATTTTTAAAATACCCATATCTAAACCAATTTACCCTTTTGGGCATCCTACGGTTCCATATTTTCATCCACACTAGATAATCATACAAAATGTAAAATTCAAGAAATTTTTAAAGATCCAACCACATGCTATGCTTATTAGTTTAATTTGATATACAAATTTTATTTATTATATATAGTAAGATTTTATTGTATAATGATAACACTTTCTTTCACATTCTTTTCTAATAATTTCTCATCTTGCAGCTTAGCTTTTCTTTATCTACAACTCTAGGTTTCTTAGCATTAATCTCGATACCTATTCTTGGTCTTTAATTATCTTGTCATTATAAAACCTCTTAGTTTATTAGTTTTTTATTTTCACAGTAAGACATAGGGAATAAATTATGTCCAAAGAAAATCCCTTCCTTTTGTTTTCTATTTTACAATAATTCTATTTTTAATATAGTCAGACTTAATTCCACTTGTGGATCTTTGATAATAGATTCAGGTTTTATTTTACACAATTTTAGCTTCCCCATCTTTTGGGATGATTAAAAGTTAACCTTAGTTTATATTTTGGATCCTTGGTAACACCTTTGAGTTTATTTTCAAGCATTTTATATCACCCCTTTTTAGGGATGATTTAAATTCAGCTTTTGTTTCCATTGTGAATCTTAGGTAGCATATTTAGGTTTAATGATTTTCTACATTTTATAACATCTTCCTAGTTAGCCTTAAATTCCTTGTAATTCCTTAGTATATTTTTTATTCTCCATATTTTTTGATGTGAAGGTTTTGAATTTATGGAGGGAGTAAAAAAATATTTTATTCAATTTAAAAATTAAGTTATGTATCAACCAATCTTTCCCATAATTACTAGTTGG
The DNA here is from genome assembly GCA_037957365.1 of Torreya grandis. Lineage (NCBI taxonomy): Eukaryota > Viridiplantae > Streptophyta > Pinopsida > Cupressales > Taxaceae > Torreya > Torreya grandis. The sequence goes on from JARHVA010005992.1 coordinate 284,846, forward strand.
CAAACTCAAGTTGTAAGTGAGATTGTCAACCAAAAATTGTAATAATTAACTAAAAATTAAAAATATATGATTTTGGGTATAATTTAATATATACATATAATAAAATCAAAGCTTAAACATGAAAAAATATTTCCAAAATTGAATTAATTCACCACACTACCTTTGTTTACAATTTTTATTAATAAAAAAGCTAAAATAAGCTTATTAAAAGTTAACTTGCATTGCAATTTAATTATAAAAGTAAAAAAATTAGTAAATAAGTCTAATTAAACACTAAATAAACTATAGATAGACTAAATATGACAATTTTAAGTCACTGATAAAATTATTGAAAGAAACCTCTTCATTAGTTAAGCAAACATGCACATTCATATACACACAATACAAGTGAAAGTCTAAAAATAGAAAATCTGAAAATAGAAATATAAAAATAGAAATTAAAAAATATAACTCAAACATAGAAGTTGGAACAAAATAACTTTATATTTTAGTGAACTAAATATTTAGTTCACTATAGTGAAATAGACTCTAACTGACACTTCTATCTATTTTTTTAGAAATTTCAAAAAAGAGTCCAAAATTGACCAAGCAACTCATTTAGGATATAAATTAATTAAATAACATTCATAAACATATAGATCACCAAATTAAGTAATTATAACACTAATAATCAAGTTCCTACATTGTAATAATACTCAATATATCCCCCTTTGATGCAAAGGGAGGAAATTCCTATCATATTATTAAGTCTTCCATCAATATTATAACATCATTTCCCACTCTTCAAAAACTACAGTTGTATTAGTAAGAGGATGAAATATAATGATTATTAGTTTTTTATTTTTATGTTATATTTGGACATATATGTTGTATAGCTAATGAATGTATTATTTTCTTGAATGATTAGTTATGATTAGATAATATTTTCATGTGCATTTGGATGTACTATATTATTGTGTATTGGAATATTATATAGATATTGTTATCACTCCAAGCTACAATGTTAGGAGAATATGGTTCACTTCTCTTCAAGCTTGGGGTAACAAGGTATTATTTTAAACATTGTGGGTGATCTATACAAGGACTAAAACTCTATCTTATGGGGATATCTCCCCTAGTACATCAACTTAAGTTCACTTCTTAAGACCTACTAATGTTGGGATGAAAAGAGATAGAGTGAAAACATGAAAATAAAATATATTCTAAGGATGTTGATGCACCAATATCCATTTATCCACTGTTAAATGATCTTTAAATAGTACTTTGTGAATCAAATAAAGGTTTATGACTAAAAAAAACTTCATAATGAACTCCTAAGAACAAGAATTTCATGTAAATGCTATGAATTATGAATTCAACTTGAAGGTCATGGAAAAGAGGTATGCTTGAGGCATTATCAACTTACTCTTCGACACAAATATCAACAATCTAACATATAACATGCCCTGTATAAGATGAAATTATAACAAATAAGTGAAGGAGAAGACCTAAAAATAAGGATAAACATCACACTTTATGAAAATAAATAAACCATAACACACTAATGGTAGAAAATAAGTTTGCAAGCAGTCATTTATTTATTGATTCTCAAGGTTTTCAAGATATAATTTGGCAGAGTTTCATTACACCCAGTCAATGGATGAAAACAAAGGCCTTAAGGCATAAATATATATAACCATGAGAAAGAGAGAGAATATATTATTATCATATAAATGGCATGAATAAGTCATAATGTTCATAACCCACTCAACCAACAATTACAATAACCCTCCTCAGTCCTACATGCATTACCTAGGCTAACTAGTATTTTAAATGAGCATCTTTGGGGTGTTGGAGTCCATTTTTATCCAAGTTTGAACCATAAAGATCATATTCATGCCAATATTTATTAATTACCTATCCTTTTATTAGTTACCAAGCATTTAAAAGGTCCAATCAAGCCCCCTCCATGAAGCATTTAGTGACCACTTCTTCCTTGCATATTGACTATGTTCAGTAAACTTCCTAAATCCTCCATATTGGCCATAGATGCAGAGATTTATCACCTTAGGATATAGTTACCAAGGTTTAATGACAATTATTTTACTTCACACCACCTCTCTATGCACATGAATATTTATTTATTGTTGATTAAGTAGGCCTAAAGGCAAGTAGCCTAGTCTCTTCCCTGTTTGTTGCTTGGATGGTTATGAAAGGTGAATAAGACCTTCAAGATGATTGAGTGAGATTGTATCACATATAAAATAACATATTATACCAATAATTTGGATTTAAAATCATCTGACACCTAAAATACTACATCACTTAGATGATTATGTTACCTCCCTTTAACACTACTAGATTGACTAATTGGCATAGATCTGTATGAACACTTTTGGGAAAAATTGTAAGTGTTTCATGATTTGAGAAGGTGAAACAAGTTTCATAGTACATAATACAATTATTTTTAACTCTTAATCAACTCTAAACCTTGAAAATACAACATGTTGTGGTCAATATCCCACATTTCTAAAAAATAGGACCCTTATAGAAATTTTGCAAATTATGCTATAAATTAGACATTCAACTTGATTACAGTGCATTATTGAGTATCATGTTTTTATTTAGATTACATTGGCATGATATCACATAAGATTTATTTTATATTATCTAATGTTGTTAACATTTGGCCCATGTGTTTCCATCTTACAGGATCAATGGATCTTCATTAGAATGAATAAATGTTCATGGGTTTATGCTTCAATGTTAATTTGACCCTTAGTTGGTTAACTAATATGGTCTCATTCAAGTCATTATGTTAACATTTAGTCCTTAATTAATTAATTAATTAAATCTAAATTTAAATGACATTAAAAATATAAGTCTAAATTAGTTTTAGCCTAAGTTCTTATTAAAATGGATTCATATTTTTGACAAGTCACTTTATTCCATCTTAGTCTTAGTTTAATTTTAGTCTAAATTTTGATCAAGTTTATTAATTCATATAAAATTTAATCTAATATTTATGCTAAGTCATTATATGTCCCAAACACGTATTATTTGATTTTACTACTTGAAAATACAAATTAAATACAGGGACACCAAGTGTCAAAACCTCACTTGATCGGATCAAATATTAATGGCATGTATTTGATCGCCAAAATTCAATAAGTCAAAATTCCCTAGACCAAGATCGATGGTACATATTCTTATGTACAAATTCTTGTCAATGATCCATGTTAAAGACTGGGGTTAATGAGTTAAGATAGATCTATAGTGCATATTTAATCACACAGATGGAGATCTAATAGCAACCTCAAAGTCAATATGTCAAAATATCTTGATATTAAATGTGATGGTTCTATGTATCATAATCATAGTGAATTGGTAGAAGATCAGTGACCCATGTTTGATCATTTTTTTGGTGGATCAATGGTGCATGTTTGACTATGCAGATCAAAGATTGATGACATTTATTCAACTGTGCAGATGAAGCTCAATAGTGTAAATTGATTTAATAATTTAATAATCCCAAATTTCATACAAAACCACCATGTGTTATAAGAGTGTCAATTTAATGAAGATTGATAATAGGGTACACATAAGGCATGCAAGGCTACCAAGTGTCACAATATCAAAATCCTAGATCAAATATCAATGGCCAACATTAAAAATCAAGGCCAAGAGAATCTAGAGGAGATCAATGGAGAGAATTTAATAAATTTTCCAAGAGGCATGAGATGAAGAAACATGTCTGAAATGATAATGTTCATATTTTCAAATTAAATAAATAACATGGCAAGGGGATGCCACATAGGCAGACATGTTAGATCAAAAGATTTTGTGGACCCAAGCATGTGAAAGTATAAATATGAGATCAAAATATGATTTGGGTTACCAAAATAAATAATTAAAACTTGTATGCCACCATTAAATCTCAGTTAAACCCTCCAAAATCCCTTATATGTATGAAAAATCCCTAGAATTAGTCATACATTCACTGTTTTGAACCAAAAGAGAGAGCCTAATAATCAAAGTTATTCAAAGACTGTAATTAGATAGATGAAAGTTTTGAATTGTCATTCATAAGTGGAAAATTTAATCATAATAGCAATGGAAACCTATGGACCTACTTCAAATAAAGTGGTTAAATTATACTTGTCATCAGATGTATAGGGTAGAGTATTTAAAGATACAAATTTTGTGGCTTCTTCACTAAATACAGGAGATAATAATTACTCGAGCTTGTTTTAGACCATAGAGAACCAATGAATTATAACAAAGGAAGAAGAAAATCTAATTATGGTAAAGATATTGTATGATGACATTGTGGAAATTCATCTTAGAGGACTCCATTATACTACCACCAAGCCATAGGTATTGTACTACATTGACATCCTTAGTCTTACTTTTAAACATGCTAAAATTGAAAGGGTATGTTTATCCATGAGATTATTTTGAGAAAAATAAATGCATATCCCCTATTATCTTTGAATCCTATTATAAATTACGTATAATCCAAATATATCTCACATTTATTAATTTATGGGCCTATAAATATACCATGGAGGATATCCTAGTGAGATGGTTAGAAGCTGGTGCCAAGTTCATTGTAGATTCTAACAAGAAAATCCCTGTGAGATAATTCCCATATTGAAAAAATTATATATATTTTCACATAGTGCACATGTAGAACCTATATGGATGCCTATTGTGTGTTTCATTATTGATAAAGTGGAATTACCTACTTTCAGTGAAATCATTAGCATCTCCTTAAGTATGTAGATATTTGGTATTAAAACAAAGAAGAGAATTGAGTTTGTCATGATGTCATATATGTTAGATGCCCTACGTGCCACAACTAAAATCTGAAACAAAAGAGAGTGGTCCCCTAATGACACCTAAAATGTGTCCCAACATTACTCAAAATTAAATATTTACAAATATAGGGACCATATCTAATTCATCTATGACTATGTATATCCTACTTTGATCCAAGCCATCAATGGTCTCCCCATGATGAGGATAACTCCTTTAGTTAATAAGTCCATTAAAACAATGGGATATATCTGGCTATACCCTAATTATATGGTTATCAAAATAAATGGAACTCAAAGTGCCCCCCTTAAATTACTATTATGCATGCCAGATAAGTTGGAAAAATAGGAAGTAGCATACCAACTATTAAATGGAATATATGGGATCTGAAAAACTAAGAGGAAAGGACTTATCCATGGTTTTCCCATGACTATTGGAAAAACCACTTTTAGACAATGGGACCAAATTGAAATGGCTTCAAAACACAAGCTTTCTTTCAATTTATAGATAGATGATAATAAATAGTGGGATCCAAATGTTAGGGTAAAGGAACACTTGAAGAGCAAAGGCATTATGGTTGTACCTTATGAACATGAACTTAGAGCATATGACTTTGTGTACACTATGGCATCCACCTATCATGAAGTTTCTATAAGACTAAAGGAACATAATATAAACCCTAAATGTAGATTGGTAAGAGATCAAAAGATATAATATAAATGGAATCTTGGTCTTAGACAATATCATCTAGTAGATGTTGGCCCTTGTAAGCTTCCTCTAGATGATGTAAAAATAGAGCATATGCTTAAAAAAGGATACCAATACAAGCTGATTAAAGCTCCTCAATCCTTGAGTCTTCTGGAATAGTAGAATAATATTTACCTCAACAAGAATAAATTAACATGATAGCTTTAGATCCATAGGAATCTATTCAAGATGCATTGAGAATGCTCTCCATGACCTATGAAATAGACATGGATGCAGAGGAGTAAAATGTTGAAAAATCAAAATAGGAAAAGGAAAATGAAAAGGAAGAGTCATTGGACTTAATGATTATTGATCCTTACAAGAGGAAAGATAAGATTTTAATTTTCTAAAAGGCAATGAAAGCAAAAATGGCTATCATTTTCACTTTTAAGGACAACCTATTAATAAAGAGAACCCAATCAAAGATTGATTATTCCTGAATGGTTCATATATGAACCAAGGATAGAGAAGCTTCCTACTACCTATCACCCATGGGCTATAGTGAATACCATAGGCATCCCTCAATAATAGGATTTAAATCCTTAGATAAAAGCATTACAAAATGAAGAAGAAAAGAGACTTTATACTCCAACTCAACCAAAAATCTAGTTATAAGTAGAGGTTCCAATCAAAGCATATGGACCTATCTTCAATGGGAGTTAAATATGATCCAACTACTATAGGCCTGTAAAGAGTAACTATAAAAATTGTCATAAAATAAGGTCAATAAGTTCTACACCAAAGGGTTGAGCCTTTGTTTCACCTAACTCAGAAGAGGGAACATAGACTAGAGGAAGACCCCATTTTTTAAGAAGATATTCTAGAGCTAGCCCAATATTAGTTAGAAAGGTTATAGGCTGCAATCAAATGACTAAAAAAAGAGAAAAAAAATTCTAGAATAATGATCTATTTTGTTAGTACTAGTAGATATTGTTAATAATTTTGAAAAACTATCTATGATACATTCAATTCTTTGAAGACAATAAGTTCCAAATTAGACATGGTGAGTAAACAAAATGCCATGGCTCTGAACCAAGCCAATCAGTGGTAAGGATGAAATAAGAAAGTAAAGGCATTGATCAAGATACTAATATAAAATCAAATCCATGAACATAAAATGATGATCCCATCACACTTAAATATGGCTATGATAATCCTGATGGAGAAAATTAGGGACATAAATAAGTGGTCAAAAGTCATTGAAGGTCTTTCAGGAGACTTCAAACAACTAGAGGGTAGAATGATACATATACTTGGAGGTTTGATTAAGGATCCAACCATCCCTAATAAAATAGGCCTAATTGTTGATGAAGAATTCTAGCAGAGAACTACCAAGTTCATCAAAGAGGTCAATAGTAGAAGCAAGGGCACCACAGGGGTTGAAAACAATGGTATCTTGAACTTGATCTTGATAACAAATGAAAATATTGGTAATTTTAGTAGCATCAAAGAAGCCATGGTAATTTTAGAGATTTAGCAGGTCAAATAGAGGATATATTCATATAGTCAATCATCAATATCAAGTTGATTGATGAAAAGTATGACAAATCTATGAATATTTTGTAACAAAAGCAAAAGGCTATAGTTATATGGGCATCTCAAAGTAAATAGGGTTGACTTAGAATATTTTTTTATACAAAAAACCATGTAAATCATTTTAAAATAATATACTATTTTGTAAAATCATGTGTAATGTGTAATGCACATCGCTTATAGATTAGTCAATTTGAAAAGTGTCATTGGTATTAGAATATTTGTAAGAAGACATCTATCCTTGACACTTTTTTAATTCCCATTTGATAGTGACTAACCAAAATTCTCCATAGGTTGCTCTACCAATCTATAACATGGGGTATTATCATTGGAATAAGGGAGGAAGTTTTGAGGGAAAAAACTATTTTGTAAATTTTGGATCAAATAATATAAGCAGGAGAATTCTATGAACGTATTCTCATTTTATCTATTTTTTGGTTATCAGGGCTAGTGCCTCAAGTATTTGTTATGATGTTTAGATTTGAAATGATCTTATGAATTATAGATATGCATTATTAATGTATAATTATTAATTTGAGATTTATGATAGATTGAATGAAAGTTATCAGATTCATTTCAATATCATTACTTTTTTGGAAGATGTTTAAATGTAATTTTTTTTATTTAAGTAAATCTTTAAAGCAAATCTGATCTCTACTTTGCATGTTTTCAAATATCCTTATACATTTGCTTGGTATATGATAGGATCTATACTATTTGGTAATTTCATGTCATATGTTGGTTTGAAGATGCATATCTTTAGTGAAATGAGAGCTTTTGTCAAAATGTCTAAACTAAAGAACATAAAGATCTCTCTTTCTACCTGACCCTACCTATTTTCTCATTTTTTGACCAAGTCATTATAGTTTTCTTTCTCATTATTAATATTCATGATGGATTAGAGTTTTATACTTTAAATTATGATCATTATTCATTAGATTAAGCTAAAAAAACATTTATCTTCACAAAATGTTAAGACCAAGGTTGCTCCCAACAACCACTTGCATAATCATTTTGTGAAATAGTCAAATAGCTTAACTGCTACTCCACCATAGATCTCAAGAAGATCACAACCAAAAAATAATATGAAAGGTTCTTTAAATATTGAAATGAGAAATGTTTTCAACACTATACGAACCTTGTGATACGTGTACATGCATCAACAGGTAGGATGATTGGTGCTAGAAGGAAGGCTTGAGGTAAATATTTGTGAATCTGAAGTATTTTGAGCTAATTTTAGTTAATTTTGTTCAAAGATCAATTTATCCTTTGATTATTTGTGTTTTCAATATCTTAAATTTATAAATATCACTGATATTAATTGTTTTAGACTAGTATTTAGGATTATTTAGCTAAAGTTAGTTATTATTTGAATATTTATGTGAAATTGTTACAAAAGTTGTGTAAGCTTTGTGAATCTAACATGTTTAAGGTTAGTGATAATAATTTATTTCAAAGATCACTAATATTCACAAGTTTGAATGTATATTTAAGTTAATATAGTTAAATATTATCATTCTTTGAAATATTTTTATGAATTTGTGTAAAGTTTTCTTGAACTTAGAAATGTAAACCTACAAATCTACTTAATTTGTAAGAATTGAACTAAGATTATTTGTCTTTGAAAACATAAAGTTTCCATGTCATATTTTTAACAAGATTTGTATTTTACAACCTATAAATACCAAAAATAATAAATAGGTCAAGGTTTGAGATGAGGTTACCTCTTCTTTCTTTAGAAATTTATAGGAAAACAAGAGTGGATAAAGGTAAATGTAGAGTTTATAAATCTCAACCTATTTCACCTATTTTTTTGTTGTATTCAATCCTCATCAAGGTATGGCTTGGTTAGATGTATCTTCTATCAATTTTATTGGTCAGGTAAATGACTTACCAAGAAATCTAGAGAAATATTTACCTTTATTTAGTCCTACAGGCATTGTTACTACTAAAGAACACATCAAGTCTTTTAAGGATGCCTTAAGATTGTTAAATGTTATTCATGAAGATGTTGCCTAAAGGTTGTTTCCTTTTAAATTTAGAGATGAAACATATGATTGGTTTTTTAATCTTCTTGAAGGTTACATCATCATTTGAAATGACTTCAACAATTATGCCATTGATCAGTTTGGAAAGGTCATCAGTCCCTATGTTCTATATCAATAGTTCACTACAGTGAAGAGAGATTTAAATGAAACCATTGGAGATTTCAATGATATGTTTTAAAATATGTTTATCATAACTAAAAATCCTTATAATATTGTTTAAGCTTTAGCTTTAGATATTTATAAGGATGCCCTAGATCCAATGACTTCTATATTTTTGAAAAGAGTTGATGGGGTCATAAATATATTATCTTTGGCCTATGCTAAAGTAATAAATATTAGTGATCAAATACAACCCCAAGGTTAATTATCATATGATATTATCAATATCAATATTAATTTTCCTATATTGAATGTCATCTCAAATGCTAATCATAACATGCCTACTTTGATTAAACTCTAGTTTTAAACCAGTTGCCTTTGAGTCATGCTCATCTTGGTCAGAACCTAGGATTGGTAAATAACTCTAAAAGTGGATCCCATCCACAAGATCAATGAGATATGATGTCAATAGATAGTAATAGTACTCAATTCCATAATTTAAAGGCACATAGAAATGAAAATAACTCCATATTGAAAATGGTTAAAAAATTGAGCAGTGATTTTCTTCAGCTACAAAAATAGGTAGGTAACACTAGGGAGAATTCCAATAGAAACTATTCTTATCATAAGTTTAATAGACCTATAAATACATTTCATAATAAAAATCACAACAATAATAATGAGTCATCTAAAACTAATAACATACCATAAATAAACATTTGTAATGTAGTTTTAGCTAATTATTGCAAGGTTTATAACACTGAAAAACGTGGTGAATTAGACTATATAGAATTTTGTAATGATTTTTAAGTATTTCAAGATGAATTGGATACATTTGATGTTGTACCTAACAAAGATAATACTAAAATGTCATTTGGCTCTTCAGAGAGAGACATCTAAATCTTTCAAAACAACTCTTATGGTGGAAACTTTTGATTTTCCATTTCAAGATGAGAATGAACTTGAAGATACTCTAGAGGAAATTCATGATTTTCAATAGTATCCATTGAGGAATAGAGAACAAAATCAACCAACGAAAATTTTTAATCCACCAAAAAACAATGATACTCCTCCTGATCCCAAAGCATATAACATTCTAGAACCTCTAAAGGGAAGTAACACTAGAAATAATGTTGATTTATCTAGTTATTCTATCAGGAGTGGGTCTAACATAATAGAGGATATGAAGAAAATTAAATATAATATCAAATTACATGAATTAACTTAGATAAATAAATAGAGAGACTTATTACTAGAATAAATCACAGAAACCTACAAATGCAAATGTAGTAATGTATAAGAATAAAATAAAGGTTCCACCTTTTTTACTAACAATTAGAGTTTTTTGTAAAATTTTCATAACTATCTGTTAGATTCAAGTGCCTCTAAAAATATCATGACAATAATTATTTATGAAAATTTTCGTTTAACTCATATTAAGTCTAATAGAGTAGTGACTCAATTAGACAAATCTAGAGTTAAAGTGATTGGTGAACTGTTAAATATGCATATGCAACTTGCTTCAGAACCAAGAGTGTAAAAATTTATAGATATTCAAGTTGTTGGCATTCTAGATGCTTATGGGATGTTACTTAGCATAGATTTAAATAAATATTTAAATAGATACATGTCATTTGATTTCTCTCACATGTTGTTACCATGGAGAGGAGATCCTAATCAAATTTAGAATGAAAGAGAACCAAAGATGAAGCATATGATAACTGAATAAAATGTAACCAATAAAAGGGTCAATGTGATTAATTCTAATTTAGAGGTTTACACCCTTGACACTAATCAAATATGTAATTAATAAAGACTCTCATGTTATGCCTAAACTTTGGAAATTATATATTGATGGTACTAGATGCAAATCTAGGTCTAGAGTAGGAGTAGTTTTAATCAATCCCATTGGGAATGAATATAATTCTTCTTACAAACTTTAGTTTCCTTGCACTGATAATTTGGAAAAGTATGAATCATTGATCTTAGGACTATAATTTTTTATTAAACACAAGGTTAAATAACTAATAATATATGGTGATTCTGAACAAGTAGTCAATTTGGTCAAAAGCAAGTATCAATGTAAACTATCTTATCTAAAGACATACAATTTTAGAGTATGGGACTTAATTGAGTATTTTGATGCTTTCAATATTGTTTCAATCCCTAGAGAGGGAAACTAGTTTTCTAATGAACTAGCTTTAGCTATAGTTAACCTAATGCCAAACCAAGATTCTAAATTAAGAAGGCTTGGTATTGAATTGGTCTCATGTCCCTCTATACTTGAAAATATTAATCATCGAAAAGTGTTTAGTGATGACTAGAAGATCATTAAAGTCATGAACAACTCAAGAGTGTTTGAATCTCATATTATTGATGAGAAATATCTTGATAGTGATAAAATTGATGACAAGATAATACAACTAAATGGTAATAATATTCCCAAAGGCATAATTGCCTTGGAAATACTATTTGACATAGATAAGTTAACTGAAACTACTAAAGTTCCTAAGGTAAATGGGAAGGATTATAATGTAGTTAACCTAGGAACTCAAGGTCAACCTTAGCTAGTAAACCTTGGTAAAAATGAACAAAAGTAGAGTCTAGAAATGCTATAGACATATTGATCAAGTACAAGGATGTTATTAGATGGTCTTATGAAGATTTGAAGATATTTGATCCTTGAGTTATCACCGACATCATTCTCTTGAAATAATATTATAAACCCTTTAGGTAAAAACAAAGACCGATTAATCATGTTTTGGAATGATTAATTTATAAATAGGTCAAGAAATTATTAGATGAAAAAATAGATTTTCCAATTAGACATTATACCAGGGTAGCTAATCTAGTACCAGTTACAAAGAAAAATGGAGAAATTAGATTATGCATAGATTATAGGAACCTGAACAAATCTTATAAAAGGGATAAATATCCTTTGCCCTCCCTTGACTAGGTGATTCAAATTGTTAGTGTTTTTGTTATGATGTCTTTCTTAAATGTTTTTTCAGGTTAAATTAGGTACTTGTTAACAAGGAAGATAGAATAAAGACTACATTCACAATAAAATAGGGCACTTTTGCTTACAAGAGGATGCCATTTGGAATCATCAATGTAGGAGCTACATTTTAGAGAGCTATGGACCATGCCTTTAAAGGTGTCATAGGTAAATGTATCATTATATATATAGATGATCTAATTGTGTTTTCCAAGAATAAGGAAGATCACATAATGAATTTAAAACAAGCATTTGAATGTTATCAAAGGTATGGAATTTTGCTTAACACTAAGAAAAGCATATTTTGTGTAACTAAAGGGAAATTGATAGGACATGTGATAAATAGATATGGGATTTCTATAGATCCATATAGAGTCAATGTTATATCTAAAATAGGACCCCTAAATAGTAAAAAAGAGTTTAAAAGTTTTTCTTTGGGAAGATCAATTTTGTAAGGAAATTCATTTACGGTTTTGTAGACATTGTGAAACCACTCAATGGCATGCTAAAGAAGGATGTAAAGGTCGAATGGAATGAAGAAATGAATAAATCCTTCAAGGATATCAAGGAATCAATATGATAGTCACTTTTGATGATAAGTCTTGACTTTAAAAAAGCTTAATATCTTTATTCTTTCACTTTTAAACATACTATATTAGTTGTATTAACTCAAAAAATTAATAAATGTGATAATCCAATTGCATTAATGAGTAATAACCTCAAAAATGTTGAGTTAAATTATTCCCTAATTGATAAACAAGCATTTTATTTGGTCAAGGTAGTCAAAAAGTTTAGACACTATATTCTTAGGAATAAAGTGTATGTTATATTACCAGGCCCTGCTACCAAACTCATGCTGAATCAATTTGATTTAGGAGAAAGAAGAAGAAAGTGGATGTCCATACTCTAGGAATATGATCTTGAAATGAAAATTACTAAATTGGTGAGGTGTTAGGGATTAATTCAATTGATTATTAAGACTAATCTTAGATTAAGTATCATGCAGGTTGACCAACAATAGTTTCAACCAAATGATTGGTATGATGCAATCATTCATTTCTTAATCAATGGTTCTTGTATTAAAGGATTAAGCAAAGAATAGATAATACCTTTAAGGTTTAAAATAGATCAATTCTTGATCAAATATGGGATACTTTACAAGAAGAACTATGGAGTGTATTTGCGATGTGTTTCAAAGGAAGAATCAATTGAAATCTTAAGTACCTTTCATGAGAAACTTGGGAGTGGACACCCCTATAGGAAAACAATAGCTTATAAAATCCTAAGGGAAGGATATTACTAGCCAAAAAATTTCATCAATGCCAAATCTTCAATACAAAGGAACTTAAAGCATCTATACCCTTGAGGCTAGTTTTAATTGACAAACCATTTTCTCAATGAGGTTTGGAATTTATAGGGGTTATCAACCTTAATTATTCAACTAGACATAATTACGTTCTTACTACCACATATTATTGTACAATATGGATAGAGGCAATAATAACAACACTATGTAGGACTAAAGATATTATCAAGTTCTTAGAAGAAAAAAATTTCACCATGTTTAGGATGCTAGTATCATTGGTCTATGATAATGGATCAATTTTTACATAATAAAAATAGTTCTAAATTTTTCATCTAATCATTACCCTTAGGGTAATGGAGTTTCAGAGTCTACAAACAAGAATCTGATGAAAGTTATTAAGAAGTCTATAGCTCAACAACCAAGAACATGACATAAATTACTAAAGTATGCTATATGGGTAGATAGAATTAGAGTGAAACAAGATCTAAAATTATCACCATTTCTCTTGGTATATGTACAAGAACCAATCTTTAAAATTACTCTCAAGTTTCCAACTTACAAGTTTATATAGGAGTATATGGAAGGAGATCAAGAATATGCCAATTCTAGGTTACTTGATATCATCCAAATGGAGGATACTAGAGAAGAAGCATTTGTTAATTTTAGTAGACATCAAAATACTATCAAAATATGGTTTAACAAATGATAAAATATCAAGGTGTTTAAATAGGGAGAGTTAGTTCTCCTATGGAAAAAAGCATTTGAGTCAAAAGGGAAAAATTGGAAATTCACTCATTTGTGGATTGGCCCTTACCAAATTACTGAGATGTCAGGAGAAAACACATTTAAGCTCAAAAAATTATAGGGAGTAGAGTTCACTTTACCAACAAATGGGAAATATCTCAAGCATTATTTCTCTATTGTTCCACCTCAAGTCTTTATGGAGTAATCTGTAAGATTAATTAGAGTTAGTGTAGGTAGGTTTATATTAGTTTCATTCATGTCCCTTATTTTTAAAGTGTTTTTGAATATCTATTTTCTTATTATGTGTTTGCTTTCTTTTGTTTGTTATCTAACTTCCAATAAGACTTTTTCAAGATAGGTATTCAAGATCCAAATCCATCTAAGTTCTCAAAATAACTTAATAAACCAAGAATATAGATATGAATCTTAAACATTGGTTGATCATGGATTTTAGAAATTTTGAGATTAATTCTATGTTTCTGAGAAATTGATGAAGATTAATATATATACTAATTGTTCCTTAAAAATCATAAACCTTATTTTGATCTAAGTTTTCAATAAGAATTGCATGTGTTTGAGTGAAAGTTTGAATTATTAGAACAAAGTCATGCTAACACTTAAAGAACATTATTATTCAGGATGAAGTGTATGACCAAGGATGATTGTCTTGAAAATCAAACATTTGATAAAAAATCTTAAACATGTGGCTAATTTTTGTCCCAACATTTGCTAGAAAGATAAATATATTTTAAAAATAAAAAAATAAAATCCTTATCAAAAATCTAAAAGTTTTCTAAGCAAAGGTGATTCTGGTAACTTTCACCGAGGCTATGGGTAACTAGTTGGTAGTGGAACAAGGACTAGAATATAACCAAAATTATCTCTATCAAGGCTATAGATACCTAGATAGCAACATATCAATGCCAAAACCTTCCCCTTTTATAAAACATGATTCATAATGAATATCTACATATGTTGAAATTTTATGTTAATGATTAAGGTCATGAAATCTAGAAGTTGTTCTCTAAATCCCAATGGTAATCAGTAAATGAATCAAATCACACACACAACATGACTGAGTTTTGATATTTAACCTTAATTTTTAATTTTTAAGACTTGTTTCAATTATGGATTGATCTTAATAATGATACTTAATCATGTGGAATGATTAGTCTAGTTATTTTTTTGAACCAAAAGTATCTAAATTCTAACATTCTACAATGTTTCCCTTAGAAGTCACCATTTGTTGATTTCAACATCCCCCATTTCTAAAAAATGAGGGCCCTTATTCAAATTTTGTAAATTATTCTATAAATTAAGCATTCAACTTGTTCAAAGTACATTATTGAGTAGCATGTTTGATTTAGCTTACATTGGCATGTTGCACATAAGCATTTTTTATGGTGCCATGTGTCACAATCATAGTGAATTAGTAGTAGATCAATGACCTATATTTGATCATATGTTTATTCAATCAAATATGCATGTTTCATCATGAAAATCAAAGATAAGTGACACCCATTTAACATGCATATGGATATTAATGGAGCAATTTGAGTTAATAAGTCAATAGTCTTCGATTGCACAAAAGAATACCATGTGGTGTAAGAGAATTAACTAAATAGAGACTAATAATAGGGTATACAAAAGGCATGTGGGGCTACCAAGTGTCACAATATCAAAATCCTAGATCAAATATCAATATCCAACATTGAAATTTAAGGCCAAGAGACTCCTGAGGAGATAGATGGAGTGAATTTAATCAAGTTTCTAAGAGGCACAAGATGAAGACACATGTATAAATTGATAAGGGTCATGTTTTAAAATTAACTAAATAGCGTGGCAAGGAGATTCCACATAGGCAAACATGTTAGATAAAAATATTTTTTGGACCCAAGTATGCAAAGGTACAAATATGAGATAAAAATATGATTTAGGTTACCAAAGCAAATACTTAAAACTCATATGCCACCACTAAATCTTAGTTAAACCCTCCAAAATAACTCAAATGTACAAAAAATCCTTATAATTGTTCATACATTCATTATTTTAAACTAGAAGAGAGAGCGTACTAATCAAAGTTGTTCAAAAACTCTAATTAGATAGCCAAAAGTGTTGAATTGTCATTCACAAGTGGAAAATTTAATCAAAATCATAGAAATGGAAACCTATGGACATACTTCAAAGAAAGAGGTTGAATTATAGTTGTCATCATATGTAGAGGGTAGAGTCTTTTAAGATATAGATTTTGTGGCTTCTTCACTAAATACAAGAGATAATAAGTAGTTGAGCTTGTTCTAGACCATAGAGAACCAACGAATTTTAATAAAGGAAGATGAAAAGATAATTCAAATAAAGAGATTGTATGATGACATCATGGTAATTCAGCTTACAAGACTCCATTATATTTTCATCAAGCCATAGGTATTGCATAACATTGACATCCTTAGTCCTATTTTTAAACATGATAAAATTGAGAAGGGTATGCTTATCAATGAACATAGTTTGTGAAAAATAACATACATATTAATTATTACCTTTGTATCCTATTATAAATTACCTAGACCCTAAATAGACCTTACCTCCATTAATGCATGAGCCCATAAACATACCATGGAAGATATCCTAGTGAGATGGTTGGAAGATCATGATAAGGTCATCGTATATCTTATCAAGAAAATCCCTATGAGCCAATTCAGATCAAGATTTAGAATGGTTATGACCATGTTCAACAAATTATATGGATTTTTATATATTGTACACATGAAACCTATACGGGTGCCTATTGTGTACTTCCTTATTCAGAAAGTGGTGTTACCTCCTTTAGGTGAAATCATTAGCATTTTGTTAAGCAAGAAGATCTTTGATATTAAAATAAAGAAGAGAATTGAGTTCTTCATGATTTCATATTTTTTAGATTCCTTGTGTGCCAAAATTAAAATCCCCAACCAAATATATTGGTTCCTTAATGACACCCAAACTATGTCCTAATATTACTCAAAATTGCATAGTTATAAATATAGGGATCATATATAATTCATCTATGACTGTGTATATCCTACTTTGAGCTGAGCCATCAATGGTCTCCCCATGATGATGATAACTCCTTTAGTCAATAATCCCATTGAGATAATGAGATATATTTGGATATACCTTAATTTCATGGTTATTAGAATATAGGGGACCCAAAGTTCCCCCTAAAATTGCCAGTATACGTGTCAGATAAGTTGGTAAAATAGGAAGTAGCATACCAACTATTCAATGGAATAGATGGGATCTACAAGACCAAGAGGAAATGACTTATCCATGGTTTCTTGATGACTATTGGTAGAACCACTTTTAGACAATAGGACCAAATTTAAATGGCTTCAAAATAAAAACTCTATTTCAATTTAGAGATAGATGAAAATAGACAGTGAGATCCCAATGGTAGGATAAAGGAACACTTGAAGATCAAAGGCATTTTTTTTGTACCTTATGAACATGAACTTAGAGCATACGAATTTGTGTACACTAAGGTAGCCACCTATCATGAAGTTGTTAGAAGACTAAATGAACATAATATAAATCTTAAATCTAGATTGCTAAGAGATCAAAAGATAGAAAATAGATGGTAGCTTGGTCTTAGACAATATCATCTGGTATATGTTGGCCCTTCTATGTTTCCCTAGCTAATATACAAATAGAGCATAGGCTTGAATAATGGATACTAAGATAAGTTACTTCAAGCTCCTCAGTCCCTGAGTCTTTTGGAAAAGTAGAACAAGATCTTCCTTAATATGAATAAATTAACATGATAGCTTTGGATCCACATGAATCTATTTAAGATGCATTGATAATTCTAAACATGACTTATGAAATAGACATAGATATAGAGGAGTAAAATGTCAAAAAAACCAAACAAGAAAAGGAAAAGGAAGATTCATTAGACTTGATGATCATTGATCCTCCTAAGAGGAAGGCTAAGATTGCAATTGTCCAAAACACAAAGAAATAAAAAATGACCATCATTCCCACTTTTAAGGGCATCAAATTATTTAGTGAAGAGAACCCAATATATGGAATAATTATACATGAATGGTTCATATATGAACCAAGGATATATAAGATTCCTATTATCTATCAACCATGGGCTATAGTGATGACCACATGCATCCTTTAACAATTGGATTTAAAGCCTTAGTTAATAGCATTAAAAAATGAAGAAGAAAAGAGACTTGTTACTAAAACTCAGCCAAAAGTTTAGTTACAAGAAGCGATTACAAATAAGTATATGGTCCAATCTTTAGTTACAGTTAGGTATGATCTAACTACTAAGGCTTGTAAAGAGTAACAAAAATAGTTTTCATAGAAGAAGGTCAATAAATTATACACTAAAGGGTTGAGGCTTTAGTTAACCTAACTTAGAAGAGCGAATAAAGACCAAGGGAAGACCCCATGTTTGAAGAAGATGTTCTAGAGATAGCCCAATCCCAATTAGAAAGGTTATAGGCTACAATCAAAGGACTAAAACAAGAGATTAAAATTATAGAAGAATAATATATTTTGTCAGTACTAGTAGATATTATTAATAACTTTGAAGCAACTATTTATGAGAAATTTAATTATTTGAATGAAATAAGGTCCAAATTGGACATGGTGAGTAAACATCATGCCATGGTTTTGAACCAAGCCAATCATTGGAAAGGATCATACAAGAAAATAAAGGCATTGATAAGGATACTAAAAGAAAATGAAATCCCTAAACATAAAATGGTCAGGCCATTACACTTTAAAATGGCTATGATAATATTGATGGAGAAAACTAAGGACATAAATAAGTGGTCAAAATGAATTAAAGGTCTTTTTGGAGACTTCAAACAAATAGAGGGCATAATGATATAGATACTATGAGGTTTGATTAAGGATCTAACCATCCCTAGTCAAATAGGCCTAATGGTTGATGAAGAATTCTAGCAAAGAGCTACCAGATTCATCCAAGAGGTCAAGAGTAGAAGCAAGTGCCCACAAGGGCTGATAATAAACATATCTTAAACTTGATCTTAACAGTAAACGAAAATATTGGTAATGATAGGAGCATAAAATAAGCCATGGATAGAATAGATGAAATATTCAAAGATTTAGTAGGGTAAATAAAGGAGCTATTCATAGAGCCAATCATCAATATCAAGTTGATTAATGAATAGTATGACAAATCCATGAATATTTTAGAACAAAAGCAAATGCATCTACAGAGGCATCTCAAAGTCAATAGGGTTTACTAGAATATTATTTTATATCAAAAATCATGTAAATCATTTAAAAAGAATTTACTATTTTGTAAAATAATGTGAAACTTGTAATGCACATGGCTTATAGGTTAGTCAATTTGAAAAGTGTCATTGGTATTAGAATATTTGTAAGAGGATATTTGTCCTTGACACTTTTTTGATTCCCATTTGATAATGACTAACCAAAATACTTCATAGGTTATTCTACAAACCTATAAAAGGGGTATTATAATTAGAACAAGTGAGGAAGTTTTGAGGGCAAAAACTATTTTTTTAATTTTTTAGCAAATAACATAAGCAAAAGAATTTTTTAAAGATTTCTCATTCCATCTATTTGTTTATTACCATGGCTACTTCCTCAAGTCTTTGTTCTGATGTTTAGATTTGAACTATTTTTATGAATTCTAGATATGCATGTATTAATGCACACTTTTTAATTTGAGATTTATGCTAGGTTGACTAAAAGTTATTAGATTCATTTCAATATCATTTGTTTTTTAAAATATGTGTAAATGCAATTTTCTTATTTAAGTAAATATCTAAAGTGAATCTGATCTCTAATTTGTATGTTTTCAAATATCCTTAGACATTTTCCTAGTATATGATAGGATCTATACTTTTTAGTAATTTCATGTCATATGCCTTTTTGAAGATGCATATCTTTGATTAAATGAGAGATTTGTCAATATGTCTAAACTAAGTAATAGAAACATCTCTATTTCTATCTTACCCTACCTATTTTCTTATTTTTTGATCAAATTATTGTAGTTTACTTTCTCATTATTAATATATGTTGTTCCCAAAATCTGTCACTTGTTTTTGGGGAAAACATATCAACTATTTTGGTCCTACATGCCAAAATTATCTCTTCCCTTCTCAAAAAATGTTCTGAGCACTCCAATTCTTCAATTATTCAAGCATTTTTAGTCAAGGGGCTCGCATGTTCAACAAGTTCAACAACTTCAATAGGCGAGCTCTCACTAAGGAACAACTTCCAAATACTTAGGCATTTCAAGGCTGGTTCAACACTGAGGTTCAATCAAAAGACTTAGCAGTGGGCTTAAAATAAATGAAATGAACTTTTGAACCCCACTCCAACAAGGTTCAAAGGTTCAATGAGTTCAAAGGTACAAAAATATTTAAGCGCTCAATGTGTTCAAAGAAGTTCAACCGCTTCGAAGAGTTTAACAAGTTCAAAGACTTTGGCAAGTTCAAAATTTCAATGAGTTTAATGGAATTAAATAAAAGAAGACTTTGAAGAAGAAAGATTGAACCATTAAACTGTTGAACCTTGAACCAAAAGAGTTCAAAGTTCAAAGGTTTAACAAGTTCAATAAAGTTTGAGAGACTTAAAAGAACAAAGGATTCAAAGAGAAAATAATGAACCATTGAACCATTGAACCTTGAACCAAAATGGTTCAAAGTTTAAAGGTTCAAGTGTTCAAGGAATTTCAAAATTTAAAAGGAAGCTTCGAGTGAAAGAAGGAAGTAGAAGATTTTAGAGACAAGTTTGAAGAGATGGTTCAACCGATTGAACCAAAGAGCTGATAGGACCACCTGAACCATTGAACCAATGCACTCTTATGGTTCAAAGGTTTGAGGTTAAATGTGGTTAAAGTGACTAAGTGACCAATGACGTCCCCATGGACATCAAATTTAAGGTAATAAAATGCCTGCTTATTTTCAAATGTGGCGCAGACCTGAGAACAAACTCAATGACCAGCTAAAGAAGCTGAAAGAGCTAGCAAAAAGGGAAGAGATAGCTCAAGAGCTCAGATCATGAGGAAGAGACAAAATGTGTTAAGGGAAGAAGGAATGATGCAGAAAGATCAAAAATATCTATGCAAGAGTTATTTCTAGTAGGTGAAATAGTCCACCAGGTGGACATCGGAGAGCACAAACACTCAAGGATGTGGCCTATTTTTCTCAATCAAGTAAAGGCAAAATGGACAGCTATGAACATACCAAGAAGAGGACTATGTGGCCCATACTTTGAAAGGAGACATTTGAGATGAATTTATATGCCACAGTTAAGGCTGATGCCCTATTCTAGCATGGCCCCTTCATAGAACTAAAAATGCATTCAAGGCATTAAATGCAGCATGGGCCATTCCATGAAACAAAGCACCCAAGTTTTTCTTGGAGTGATATATATTTTAATCTCTTATTTTATGCAAAGAAGATCTCTCTGTTATCAGAAGTGAAACTCTGCTCAAATTGAAAGGCATTTCTTGAGACTTTGAGCTCAGATTGTTAATCATATTTCTTTATTTGAATGAGAAAACAAGTGACCTTTTAGACTTTGTGCTAGAATAGCTTGTGTTATTTAGGAAATTATTCTTATGTTTGTTTCCTAGAAGCATTCTTGTCCACTTAATTTAACAAGTAGAACTAGTGGAAGTAATCAGGAAGGTGTCCTAAAGCCAACTATGGAGAGACTTTGTGCTGCCACAATTGTCTTTAGTGTGTTTGTTTTCTATTTCTATTTAAAGGATCTTGGGATGACTTTTTTCCCCCATTATCCTTTGATTATTTCAATATTTGGTAGTTGAGGTGGAGACTTTGTGCGACACCTCATTCTGATGTGTTACTACATCCTTTTATAGTCACTACCAGAAAGAATTCTTGATGTTTGCTACAGATCACTTTTGAAAGAAGAGAAGTGCCTTCAGTGATTTCACTAGAAGTCTCCTATGTTTTTGAACATCATCTCTAAAAAAAGAGATATGGATGGTGTTATCCTATCCTGAGTGTTATTTTTAGCTTATATTTATAGTATATTAATATATCATAGTTATAGGGAACCTCCCCTTGATGAGAGGAGAGATTTATCCCATTTTGATGTGGTAGGCCTGCACATTTTGCTAATCAAATCTCCTTATGTTGTGGTTTAAACTCCTAATTTTTCATCAGTCAGCTAGTGACAAAATATTCACCCAATAATATACATGATAGATTAGATTTTTATTCTTTATATTTTGATCAATACTCATTAGATTCATCTAAATAACATTTATTCTCATAAAAATTTAGAACCAAGGTTGCTCCCAATAACCACTTGCATAATCATTTTGTGAAATAGTCAAATAACTCAGCCACTACTCCACCATAGATCTCAAGAAGATAAAAACAAGTAACTCATGTAAAATATTCTTTGATTCTTGAAATGAGAAGTGTTTTCAACATTATATGAACCCTATGATACATTTACATACATAAATGCAACAAAACCTTGTAAAAAATAGGGTTTTTTGGGATGCTCATATACTATCCATACAATTTAATACCATAGTTAAGGTATCCTCTAAGTTTTCTATGTGATGCAAGTGTTTACCAGGTCATTTCAATGCATTTGTATTCATTTTCTCCAATATATTCCCAATCTGGTCCTTATTAGGGTTTTATGGAGGTTTAAGTGGGTTTAAACTCTTAGCAATGTTTCATAAAGGTTAGGACCTTAACCTATGAACCAATGCCACTAATCTCTTTTATAAAATGACCCTCAAATCTTCCAAAGAGTTCATATCCCCATGCAACCACTCTGTATAATTATGAGCTTGCCAAGTTTCCCCTCAAGTGAGAAATGTGCTTTCTTAGTAATCGTAAGGCACTTTTAGGCCAAAAATACCAACTATAACTTCTCCCCTACAAACCAAAGTGACATACACATATAAAAAAGCATTGTAAACATCTCAAGTTTGGTTTGATATGTCATATAATATTATTTTTTCCTCTATTCCATCTTTCAAGCAACACTACCTTAAGGAAGGTGCTAGATCAATAGGTTTGAATGCAAGGTTTTTGAGTTTTGACCCTAAGATGGATTTATGAATCACTTAGCTAGTATTACTAACAATAAAATCACCACTTAGGGCCTTTAAACCATATATATATTAAATTTAACAAGCCACTTAACATCATTTTGTGTATTATAGCCTTTCATTTAGGCACCTAGGCCTTTGGGTCCCTATCCCTCCTCAAAAACATATAGGATATGCATATCCTTCTCAGATTCTTACATATAGGCTTAGATTAGCTCTCTTATGTCTGATTTATACAATGCATATCCTCCATGTGCCAACTAGTAAACCATTTGAGTACTTAAGGGACCAGTCGAAACCATTAAGTCTTTTTTATATTCTAATTACCTCATTTGGATGAATTTGTATGTATAATTACTTTATCAGGTATAAAATAGGGTTAAATGAGGGTTTTAGAGGTCCACCATGTTAGAGGTATAATCACTAAGAGGGGGGATCAATCAGTGATGCTAGACAATCCAATTCAATTCCTCACTCTTAAACATTCATCACATAAAATCATGATGCATACAAATTAACCATTTCAATGAACAAGGAAGATATAGCAAGATCAAGACATAACACATGATATATGTGGGAAACCCTCTTGGGGGATAAAACCAACTAAACCCTAAAAAATAGACTAAATTCCTATAAATACAAGATTTAACATTTATACCAACACCATCTGATCAATGAACACCCATCCCACAAGGAGGAACCAACCCCGTAAACAACCAAGCACCAACCTAGATACCTTGATATAATCTCTACCTCTAATCTGATGTCTTTTACACTTGATTATCAACTTATCTTACTTTATATATTTCCCCTTTACACTCTCATAAACTTGCACACACAAGAAATGCATCTAAAATAGCCTTTTGGATCACTTTTCACTTCTTAGCACATACACAATCCAAAAACATGAAACAATTATATCACAACATCAACAACATGACCTATAGGTCATGCACACAATCCTCAACCTACTATGCTCATCAATATATCCACTAATCACACTCACTCAATTAGCCTCTAGGGCGTACTCGCTCAATCTGCCTCTTCTAGTCTCATTAGGTCTAATGACCTATGTGCTCACCTTCATCACCTTGATAAAAAATCATGATTGATCCTCTTAACTCTCTATTGGTCCTCAATTAGTTTTACCTTTCTCTTTCAAAGGTTCTCTCCTTTTCTTAGCTCCACACTCTCACAATTCCACACTTTCACAACTAGCACAATTAGTCTAATTAGACCTTGTACTTATACCTCTCTCTTTCGTTAACCCATCATGGTCAACCATGATGCTTTACATATTTAAAAAAAATTAACATAGTTTCATACACACATTACATGTGATAACCATACTCTTCATAGGTTGGACATTACCTCATTATCCCCAAACCACCATTAGATCTTGGTGAGACCTAAAACAATTAGGCCTTCTTACTCACATGTTACATGTGAGAATACTTATACCAACTTCATCCTTTACCAATGGTTTGAACACATCAAACCTATCTTCAGTATCCCCTTAACCACTCTCATATGGGTCCATGTCTCTTGGAACACCAAATAACCACTTGAACCTGCCAATTAGGTCTCCTCATTCTTTAGGCCTTCATACATACAAAACATAGTCTCAAACTTCTGAAGCAACTACTCAAATATTTCACATAACCATAATTATATCATATAGGTGAAACCTATAGGCCCTCTAAAAAACCTCTATATTCTTTATATACTTCAACACATACTCTAATCACTTAAATCAACTCTCTCAAAATGACCACTCAGACTGGTCATATACAGTCAAGCTATTTTGACTCTCCATATCTAATCAGGGGTATATAATGACATCCAATAATTTTTCATAAATATTTGATACTTATTTGACATATTCATATTCACTTATTTTCTTAACTCTACTTACCTTCGCAATATGGTTACTTAATGTATCAGTGCATTCAAAAAACACAGTCAACTTCTAAGCCTTTATCTATACTAAAGATGGATTGGTAAAACCTAAAAAATACAAATATATGGTCCTCATGGAGTTTATAACACTCTCCAATATATATTTCATCTTAAAACATAAAAATACTATCAATAACAACTCAATTATCCTTCTCAGATCACTTGTAGAACATGGTCAAACACATAGTCAACTTTAAAGCTCAATATCTTTGAATGAACAAATAATCTAATATTCTAATCAACTTATATATATGAGCCTTGAAATCCTCTTCAAATTTTCCATTTACACCATAATCAAATTCTTCCATATGCTCAATATATATATATATCAAAAACTCGTCATTGGTTTTCTTTCACAAATTAGAATTTTTAAATTCCAATGGTCACTATATAAATACTAAACATCAGACACTTTGTCATCATATTTTTCTCCTTATAAACTTTAAATAAATGCACTCCATATATATCATTAGGATTAGCCTTGTATTTACCTTTCGTCACTCACTATTGATCTTATATCCTTGCTTCTGAAATCAAGCCACTTGGCAACCTCGCATGCCCTCTGTGTACCCTTAGTCAGTCTCCAATGAATTTCTACCACTTTGTAGCCCCATGTACCTTTTGAGAAATTTTTTGACTTATTTAATCAATACACTTAATTTTATCATAATCTTCATGATCACTTTCTCACCATTGATCTCTATCTGATAGGTTTCATTCTCCTCGTTAGATCTGCGGCTCAAACTCCATGATTATGACACATGTCACTAGTGCATGCTTTCTATGACTTGATGAATTCCATTGGATCACTACATAAAAATATCATGCACTCTATTATATCATTATCTAGTTAGATTCATTACTCTATTAGATATTAGATCTAATTGAATGCTCGTCATAGATATTTGATATCAAAAATTTGGCTAAGTATGGAAACTTAGTAAACTCTATGTGAGAAGACAACTTTTCACCTTAATAAATTTTTCTATTCTAAACCTCATGACTTTAAATATTAACCACATGATCACTCTTCATAGGTAAACCCATCCATATATAAAACTACTCCTAAAAATTTCACATGTATGAAAGATGATATCATCAAATTGCTTACTTAGCCTTGTTTGTCAAGATGACTACTTGAACCTAGACACTCATATGACTAATCTTATGAATTCCATTCATTTCCATAAATAATCCAATCACTCATAACAACCCTATGTTATTTTCAACATGTATATAACATCAATATCATCCATCAATTGTCTCATTAAGTCAAACACTAAAGAACTATACAGGAACATTGAAGTTCATTGAAGCACACTTTGTCATTGTCATTCTAGCACACATGACACCTCATCAACATCCTTGGTCACCTTGGATACATCATTGACAAACCTCCAAAAATATCTACCTTTATCATTTATGTCAAACATTGATACAATTCATATGCTTAGGCTCTATCTCTCTCTTTAATTACTTTCTCCCCCTTTGACATAATGATAAAGTGGGTTCATCTTCTAATCCTAAGGACATGAAAAGACTTCAATAACCAAAAAAAATAAAGGACCACATTTTAGATATTATATAAACTCCCCTATCATTTTTCATACCTCTTCTTACCTTAAGCTTATTAAACATGCTCCATGATTACACTTTTTTTATCATATATAGCTTCTGAGCTTAGGCATCCTTTCAGCACCTTCAGACCATCTCCAACAATGAAGAAACAACAAAATTACCTACATACATTCTCTCTAATATTTAACTACATAGTCCTCTGATCTTAGGACATGACCATTTATAAATCTCCCCCTTTGTTTATGCATGAAGATTCAGTACATTATCAAGAAACCTTAGTTTGATCAAATCATCATATCAACATGCTTGAGTTAACATATGTAATAGATTTATTCATATCTCCACCATGACTAGAACATCTCACATCATGCACAACTCTTCAATATTTTCAAATTATCTAAGTTAGCCCTACCTCCAACTCCAAGATCAACCTAGATCATGATATCTTCAAACATACTTCTCAACAAACTAGATCTACTAGCAAATCTTCAATACTATCCACACTCAATCAATATCCTTATGAAACCACCAATAGATCACACATATTCATTAGATAAACTTAAATAACTAAATAAAACATTAATAACTCTCATATGGATCTCAAACAAGTTCCCTTAATCCTCTACAAGCCATCATGAATTAGAACCTTTTCAAAGCACTCTCATGGAACTATCTCACGTTCAGAATAATGTGAACTCCATGATAGACACAACTTGTCATATGAAAAACTCTAAGACCTTCTTCATGATACCAACAATATGAAAACACATTCTCATCATGCTCTATACCAACCTTGCCTTCAATCTTTATCATTTTGACCAATCAGTTTAAGCAAAATAAATTGATAAGTTCTTACATTTAGAACCAAAAACCTTGAACACACCTTGAGAATACTAGAACAAGATCAGCACAACTTTCTTATGAAAATAGAACATTTTAACAACTCATCATCATTTATTTCACACCTTTAGCTAAGTTTCACCACTTGAGATGATGAAACATACCAAACAACATGAGCTTATTAAACTGAAGCATCTCATAAATGCTCACCCTTAGATCATGACCACATATACAACCACGATCTACTCCTTGACACATCTTACTCATAATAAATATGTCAAAACATCATACCACACTAAATACACTTGAGTTATCTCTCCATAAATCTTTACCAATCTATGAACTTATAGGGACCACAAGCCCTCTCTCAAGAGTCACCATACTACTGATCATAACAACAAGAACAAACACAATGTAGATTGACTCACCTAAAACTGAGATCCCATGTACTTTCAAGGCACTACACCATATCAAGATACCTCAAGAGACCAAATATGGATTAAATTTGATTACATCCATACCTTTCTTCTACTACAATTCATCTTTATAATCTTATCCCTCAAAGACCTCTCTCTCTTTACACCAAGGACTTCTTCTTGCATATCATAACATGACACCTTATGAACTGAATCAACACAAAGGAACACACATTTTTACTTTGTTTTTAATACCTTCAAATGATGTAATAAATCACCTTCATTAATTTATTTTCGTGCAACACCAACCAAGACCCAACAAGCATCCACCATACTTCCTCTTTCTATAAAGTGTCTCCTTGAAGCCTAGAGAGAGACACCCCTTTGACATAGTGAGACTAAAAGTCCCAAAACATAGGAAACTCTCATATCTCCATAATATCATTTGACTTGTAGTCCTACCTCATCATCAAATTTACTTTGAATGGATTATTGACTTCATTATTTACTTTAGACTTGTCAATAAATGTAGACAAGAAAAACTATTAACTTTCATTCACGTCTATCATGGTAAACAAACCATCTTTGGTCTAAAACTAATCTATTCTAATCGACTTAGTTATCCATAACCATGTATGTCATCTTCCTTACATAGTAAGATATCCATACACCTTATTTTTATTTGAAAACTCCTTCAACTTGTTCTTGAAATATATAGCAATGTGACCAACTCTATGACATCTAAAATAAACAAGATCAATTTTATCTTTTTCTTGATGATGATTTTGATCTTCCTTTGAGTGGTTGTTTATCCTGTTGCATTCTCTAGTAATGTGTCCAAATTGATTGCATGCATAACAATGATCTTGAGATGAATATCTCTTTGCATTAGTTTATTTATATGGTCTTCTATCTTGTACTCTCAGAGCCTAAATGAACTTATCTTGAATAAATGGTCTTTGTTTGTAGAACTTATAAATGTGACAAATTCTTTGACAACTATAGAAAACAATGTATTTCATACCTTTTTCTTGAATATGACAGTGATCCCCCTTTGATTGATTGATTTTTATTATACAATCCTTTACTCTGTGACCAACAAGATGATAAACAAAACAATGGCCCAAAAAATATTTGGCATACCTTGAAGCATTTAATTATCTAATTGGTTTCTTCATTTTGCTCTTGACCTGATCTAGCTTGTTTTCTTTTATGCTACCATCCTCTTTGTCTTGTTATGATTTCTTTTATTTTTATTCAAGCCTGCCTATCTTGATTATGACCTTTTCATGCTCATCCTTCAAAGAAACAATATTAGTTTTTAATTGAGCACATTCATATTATTTAGCTCTCATATGCTTGAAATTACAACCTCTAATTGAATTATAAGATCTTTGATGGTCTTCTTATCCTCAGCTCTTTTGGCCATGTCATCTTTCAATATACATGATTTCTCTTCCATAAACTTAATCAGTTCTTGATTTTCCTTTTCCTCTCTCATATATTTGCCTGATAAACTCCCTTCAAGAAATATAACTTGCACTTTAAGACCTTTGATTATATTCCTTAATTTATAATTCCTCTTCTTTTGATCCTTTATTTCACCCAGTGCAGTCATTAGCTCAACTTCTAGATCAACTTCTTCTTCCTCACTATCATAGAACTCTTTTTCTCTACTATTATGGAAAACTACTTCATCAAACATAATGATCTTTTCACCCATATTGTACCTTCAATCACTTTCAAGGGGTTAAACTTGTAAATAAAGTCATATTTTGATACCAATTGTTAGAGGTACAATCATTGAGAGGTGGGTGAATCCGTTATTCTAGATAATCTAATTTAATTCCCAACTCTTAAACATTAAACACATACAATCATGATGCATACAAATTAACCATTGAAATAAACAAAGAAGATATAAAAAGATCAAGTACATAACACATGATATATTTGGGAAAACCTCTTGGAAGATAAAACCGACAAAACCCTACAAGATGGACTATAGTCCTATAAAGACAAGATTCAACTTTTAGATCAGCACCAATTGATCAAGGAACACCCATTCCACAAGGAGGAACCAACCCCCTAGGAAACTAAACACCAACCCAAATACCTTGATATAATATCCACATGTGATATGATGTCTTATACACCTAATTATGGAATTCTCTTACTTGTTCTCTTTTCCCTTTACACTCTCACAAACTTGCACACACAATAAATGCATCCAAAACACCCTTTTGGATCATTATTCACTTCTTAGCAAATACACAATCAAAAAACATAAAACAACTCTATAAAAACATTATAAAAATGAACTATAGGTCATCTAAACAATCCTCAACCTATTTTTCTCTTTAACATATCCACTAAGCACACTCACTCAATCAGCCTCGAGGGCTTACTCGCTCAATCTAGCTCTTCTAGGCTAATTAGGTCCAATGACCTATGTATTTACCTTAATCAAACAATCATGACTAATTATCTTCACTCTTTATTTCTCCCCAATAACCTATACCTTCTCTTTCAAAGGTTCTCTCTTTTTCTTGGATCCATGCTCTCATAACTCCACACTTTTACAACTATCACAATTAATCTAATTAGACCTTGTACTTATACCACTCTCTTCCTTTAACCCATCTTGGTCAGATAAGATACTTTAAATATTTAAACCATACTTAAAATAGGTCCATACACAATGTTACATGTGATAACCACACTCTTTATAGGTCAATCATTACCTCATTAGCCCCAAACCACCATTAGGTCTTGGTGAGACCTAAAACAATTAGGCCTTCATACTCACACATTATATGTGAGACTACTTGGACCACCTTCATCCTTTAACAATGATTATAACACATAAAACCTTTCTCAAATAGACCCTTTCTCACTCTCATATGTTTCCATGTCACCGGGAACACCAATTTAACACTTGAACCTACTAATTAGGTCTCTTTGCTCTTTAAGCCTTCATACATAAAAAAATAGTCATCTAAAGTAGCTACTCAAATATTTCACATATACATATAATTATATCACATGGGGGAAACTTAAAATACATATAAACACATACATATACTTTAAATACTTCAAAATAAGTTCTAAGCACTTAAATCTACTCTCTCAAAATGACCACTTAGACTGGTTATATACAACCAAAATATAGTCAAACTATTTTGAATCTCCATATTTGATCAATGGTATATCATTACATCCAATACTTTTTCATAAATATTTTATACTTATTTGACATCTTCATATTCATTTATTTTCTTAGCTCTACTTATAACACCTTCAAATTATCTCTGGAAGATGGTTACTCAATCTATCAGTGCATTGAATAAACATAGTAAACTTTTAAGCCTTTATTCATACTAAATATGGATTGATAAAAACTATAAAATCCACAAAAATGGTATTTATAGAGTCTATAACACTATCCAATATATATTTCATCTTGAAACATCAAAATACTATCAATAATAAATCAATTATCCTTCTTAGGTCACTTGCAGAACATGGTCAAACTCACAGTCAACTTTGAAGCTCAATATATTTGAATGTACAAATAATACAATATTTTAATCAAATTTTATGGATGTGCATTAAATTAATCTTCAACTTTTACTTTTACACCATTAGTAAATTCTTCCATATGCTTAAGATATAGATCAGAAACACATCACTAGTTTTATTTCACAAATTTGAATATTTAAATTCCAATGGTCACTATGTAAATACTAAACATCAGACACTTTGTCATCATCTCATGCTCCCTAAAAAATTTTAACAAAAATTTTATATTTATTTCCTTAATATTATCCTAGTCTTTACCTTGCATTGCTCACTATTTGTTTTAGATCCTCACTTCTTAGATCAAGCCACTTGGTATGCTCTCATGCCTTCTATGTACCCTATAGTCAATCTCCAATAAAATTTCACCACATATCATCCCTATGTACCTTCTAATCACTTTGTTGACTTAATAACTCAATAAATTCCCTTGGATCAAAATATTCATGATCACATGCTCACCATTGATCTCTATGTGATAGGTTTCATGATCGTTGTTAAATCTACTATTCAAACTTCATGATTGTGACACATGTCAGTAGCACGTGCCTTCAGAGCATCCTTGGACATATTGACTTCACATGCACCATTGGATCACTATCTAACAAGATTAAGTACTCCATTAGATACTAGATCTGATTGAATTCTCATTGTAGATCTTTGATATCACAAATTCAGCTAAGTATGGGAACCTCGTAAACTCTGCCTAAGAAGCCAACTTTGCACCTTAATAACTTTTTCTATGTTTAATATCACGACCTAAAATTTGAAATAAATGATAAAATTTCATAGGATAATCCATCCATGTATCAAAATTATCCTAAAACTTTCACATGTGTGAAATATTATATCATCAAACTACTTACTTAACCTTATCTTTCAAGATGACTACTTGAACCTAGAAAATCATATAACTACTTTAATGAATTTTGTTCACTTAAATAATCAATAAAATCACTCATAACACCCCATATGGTCTCTAAAACATTTGCATGCCATCAATGTCATCCATTAATTATTTCACTAAGTCAAACAGTAAAGAACCATGCAAGAACACTAAAGCTCATTGAAGCACACTTTGTCCTTATCATTTTAGCACACATGACACCTCATCAACATCCTTTGTCACCTTAGAGACATCATTTAAAAAAATATAATACACCATACTAATTATGGTTCATTTAGTATATACCTCTAAACATTAACTTACTTCCTTGAATATTTATCCTACAGACCCCTTCAAATATCTTGAGTAGCCCTAGGTCTCATACTTATTTTATGTGGAGATATGAACAAATATGGTGTGATTCAAGCTCTTTTCTTAGTAGTTTGTGTAGATTACAGTGTTAAAATTTGTTCATATATCTATGCCCCTAAATTACAATCTCTCCTTCATAGATATTGAGTCCTTATGTGTGCCTAACTCTCCCTAATATCCTTGGGTCTGAGTCCCTTTGTGATGAAAGATATGAGTGTTGAAAGTGAAAACTTTACATGGTTATTTATGACAATGAAGCTCGAGAGAAGGTTAAAACCAAAATGAACTATCTCTTTGAACTTCCCTACATCAAAAACCTCCTTAAGTACCTATATCTACATTATATACCTTTTATATCCCTGAGTTTGTTTTATCATTTTATATCTATTGCTAAGGTGGAGGTGGGGTCTTGAGACCTTGTAGGCTTAGACTAGGTGTTGGAACCTCCACCCACTTATAGGTGCATTTTTATCTTCAATTTGTCAAAGAAATATTCAATGATGAATATCTAATTATCCCATTTTACCCCTTAAAATGATGGATTTAGGTCTTAGGTGATAGGTTTTCAAATTTTCACTATAGCATTTGAGGCTTTTCCTTCCCAAATTTTCTAACAACACTTGTATACACAATCACGTCATAGATTTCATGTTATAGGTTTGATGAGATATTAAGGAGTGTGGATGTCATCATCATATTGTATTTCTCCTTTACATATATATTGACATTTCCACTCTCATCAATTTGGCACCCTCACTGATTAGGTAACCTTGGTTGACTGTATGTGTCTAACTTGGTTCATTTGTGCACTCCTATAGGTTTCCTTTCCCTTGGTTACATGAAATATATTTTTTTATTTCCTTCTTATTCTGATTTATCTCCTTATTTGTTATTATTATCTCATGCTCAAGTTTGAGGATAGACTATTTACAGTCTTATAGGCTGATAGCTTAGATGCAGTGACTATCATGAGGGATTTTAAGTAGGTTAATGAGTAAACTTGTGATGTCATGTTTAATACCCAATTGGTATTATTTGAATCCAAATCCATCCCCTTAAGATATCTATATATTCACAATCCATGGATATTAATTACATTTTAGACTCATTTTCATATAGTGGTTTTGAAAGGTCTTAAAGGGTGGATCTGAATTATCTTTTATATGTGATGATTATTTTTTATCAATAAAGATTATACTTGTAGAGGTCCATTTACTCATAGTACCATTGAAACATGATAGCCTTATGGGGTATATAAACCTTTATTTTATGCCTTGGGATTGGTTAGAGAGTTCAAACCTATGAGTGATGGTTGTAAAGGTCACATGGGCTTTAAACTTGGAACTCAAAGCTTATTATGGAGTGAGTTGACAATGATGAGGCTATCAAATGGCATAGATTCTTTGAGGGATTGAATTAGACTATTGAATCATACCCAAGATTATATAAAAGGACCCTAAGATTATCTACTCACATACTTAATAGAGAAAATACTTGAAGCTCATTAATCAAGAATATAAAGTGGCAAGTGGAAACCTAGGACTCTTAGAATACCTCAAATTTTGTGAAACAACCTTGGTTTCTACTAAACAAGACTATGAATGTATTGGAGGAGTAGTTGGTAATATTTTTGCTTATGATAGATATATTAAGGTTTGAATATCTTAAAATAAGGAAATTTTCATATGAACACAATACCCCCTTATTACCTTTATGGTATCTTGATGACATTCAATAACCATCCTCATCAAACACATTGTCCTTCCTTGCAATAAAACTCAAACGCAAACAATATCCTTTAAAGGTGATATATTATGGTATTTGAGGCGCATATAACTATTTAACTTGAACTAAGTATATATTTCAAACTTCAAGACACCATCATTAAACTCAAAACACTATTCATTTGTAAACATATGCACTGAATACCCCTTTTCACCAATGGAACCTTGCTTATAGTCTATAGATAATGGAAGCTTAGATTTTTATTACTCCTATAGACTCACACATGTGAACCAAGGGTGGAGGATGTGATGGAAGGACCCTAATGGACTAGATAAGACATAAAAAAATCACTGGCTTTATTAGACAAGCCAATAATGCATTGAAACTATTCCCCTTTTTTGGCCCTATGTAAATGAAGGTAACTAGACTACTTAACTTCTTAATGCTTATTCATACAACACATAAGACTTATCTTTAAACTAATACTTAGGATTAGAATGCCATTATACCTCCTTCCTTTGGCCAAGATCTTGACCCTCAATTGCTCTCTCCTATATGGACTAAGCACAAACTTGAAGGGCTATACAAAGATTCCAAATAGCTTGATAGAGGAAGGAGGTCAATTTTTGGCTATTTTGGCTTTAAAACACCTAAATTATTTCATCTAATTCCTATGTTTAACTCTCTTTGTATATCCATAACTCTATCTAACCAAATATGTACTATATGGATTCGTACTACCCTGCAACTCTTGCAAAACAATTTGATTCCTCATTTTATCATGTTTCTAGACCATGAATCATCATTGGTGGGTAAGAGGAGGGAAAATAAGGGTTATGAAATATTTGAAAATACATGGTATGATTTGGGAAGCTAAAGGGACATATTTTCACATATGTGGGGCCCATTTAGTAGCAACTAAAGGTCTTTGACTTATGAGAAGCACCCTTAGAATATGAAACTACTTGATTATTGCATTACAAGATTCATGAAGGATTTTGAGGATGTAAATGGTGGTCTTAGTAGCATTTTGAGGTCAAATAGCATCACATTATGGTCAAACACCCACTTTAAAGTAATATATGACTTCAAGTGAAAGATTCAAATGGAGATCACTTCAATACTTATTAAAAGACCTTATAACATTCCAAAGACCTAAATTAGATTTACATATACCTATTTATCATCCTTAATACTTATGATTAAGACATACCTCATCATACTAGATGGATTGATGAAAGGGGTATTAGCTATAAACATTTGGTTATCTTCACATGAGTAAAGATAGATCATTAAGACCACCCCAAGGCCTATTATGGATCTTCACACATGTCTAAACACAAGGAAATCATTTTACACAAGCTCAACAAGGTGATTATATGAATATCATGGTGTTCTTTATCATGATAAAATACTTTGAAACTATTGCCTAAACAAGATAATTAGTGATCTTCATTTGAACTACCTTGGCCCATCGAGAAGTATGAGAAGTGTGAAGTCTTAGGTGGACTAGGGTACTCAACACTTAGGTTGAATCCTTTTTAGGCCTAATGGTAGAAACAAATTAATATATTTTATTTCATTTAAATAATTTAATTATAGTTTATACATGTACTTACATTTTAAGTAATTTATTATTCAATTAAAAGCTTAGGCTAACTACCTTTTTGTTGACCAAGGTATTTTTAGGACTATCCCACCTTCAAAGAGTCAAATAAAGGGACAGTATCATTGAAGATGATGATTCATATATCAACATTGGGTAAATAAAGAGGAAAACTAAAATCACACACACACACACACACACACACACACACACACACACACACACACACACACACACACACACACACACACACACACACACACACACACACACACAATACTCTTCACAACTTAAATGAATTTAATGTTAATGGTGTTTTCTAAAAATGTTGAGTGTTTACTTCTTTTTTCTAGTTAATAGATTCTAACTAGAGTGTGAATTGGTTTGAGACATAATTAGGGGCCCATATCCCTATGTGATGCCACAAGTATACCATATATTGTTAGATATATATACCAACAATTACCAATAACAATCACCATCTACCTCAATAATAATGAACAACCATTAATGGCCTCAAGAATACAATCAATGGCCACAAGTAACCTCATATGAATTTTCCAAAGATTTGAACATGGGTGTGGATTGAAATAACTAAGCCACTTAACCAATTCACCTAAATCTAATTTGATAAAAAAGTTGGGTAACAAGTTTTTCTAAATAGATCCAGAAATATAGACATTTTTATAATTGAAATGCCCAAACCAATGGTGAATATTATTCCTATCCATGAGATGTGGACTCATCTCATTACATTGAACATAGGTTTTAAGCCACATTTTGACCCCCATTGTATTATATACTTTTCAATAATATCCAATCATATCTTAGTGTAAGAATGATGTTAGATAATGGTCATCCTAGGAATAGACCATGAGACCTCCCACTTCTTACACTCAGCTCGCTCACTAATAGGCTATCATCACCATGTTATCAAGTATTTAATTTTCATTAGTTGTCTCTAAGTTTAATAATTCATGTTTATATTGATTCTAAGTCAGTTATTTATACTAGATTCTTTTGATTAGTATAATACATTAATTTCATGTAATGACTATTTGAATGTCCATGAAACCTCTATATGGACCAAACCTTACATATTCATACTTATGGTAGACTATTTTTTTCATTTTAATTCATAGTAGTATTGGGTGTTTAGTGAACATTATATAATTTACTAGACTTATATACCACTTTTGGTGACCTAGGGAGGTGAAAATAGGGCAAAAAGAGCAACCAAGAAAAATTATCTTAAATAATTTTTGTAACTTAGAAGAAAACTTGGGTTTTAGTTTTGTAAAAGGTTCTAATAGATATATTTCATGCATTTTTTGAATCAAAAGGAATTAGGTAATTATAGGAATCTTTTGAAGGATTTAGGTTTTTTATTTCTATGATTTTAGGTTGAATTTACCATTTGGTAAGAGGATGAGATATTACATGTGGCTACCATGCCCAAAAATAGGGTTATGGATTGCAAGTGAATGGAAAGAGGATTAGATCATGCATTAATTAATTTGAGTTTCATAATGATAAAATCATAGTATTTTAGGAGAAATAGAAGGCCATGTAAAATGTGGAGGTGGAGTGGAAATAGAATAAGAAGGGAGAGAAAAGAATGGGGTGATAAAAAAATAAGGAAAGAACATTTGTAAGAAAGAGAGAGAGGATACCAACACCTACATTAGAATAATGGTAATTACAATAATTAGGCAAGTAAAAATTTGATTTTTTAAATAGAAAATGTATGGGTTTGTACTTTATAGACTTATATTTTGTTAAGGAATAAAACAATGAATTCCTTTTGACTTGGGTTAGTGTATATCATATTTGAATTAATATGCTAATAGATATCTTTGGAAAAATTTAGGGCTTCATATTTATAGACATGGGGATGAAATTTTTTTCTATACACAAGCCTATAAAAATAATATTGAGCCTTTTATTTTAAAATAACTAATGGTATAATGACTCTCGAACCACCTCTGTTAAATACATTCACTATAAATACTTGACTTGTGTATGACATAGGAGGATAATGATTGGTGTATTATTGTATAGTGTAATTTTATCTTGGTATTTAAAGAACCATATGTTTTCAGTTTGTCCTTGATGAATAGGAACCTAGTCAAGTTATTAATCAATATAGATTTGGACTAAGCAGTAAAAAATGTTAGGACCTTAGATCACAATTGATTACTTTTGTATAAGCAACTAAACACGAAATTAAAACCAGAAGTAATAAGTAACTAGAAATCATAAACAACAAATAATAGGAGATACAAGAAACAACCAATCTTGTATTAAACTCTTCTAGAAGGAAATACAATGGAGAAACCTCTCTCTCCTCACACCTCATAGGTGTATAGTAATTCTTCCTCAAGAGTTCTCTCTCTCTTAATCAATTACAAACAACTCAATTACTGAATTGTCTCCAGCAGATCTTCTTGATCTTGCACCTTGCAGATCTAATTGATCTTGCTCACCCCCTTACTTTTCAATACTGCCCCATGGGACTCTTAAATAGTATTGAAAGCAAACAATAATTAGAAAAATATACTCAAGACTAATTTTAGTCTTTACATGCAAACTAGTTGTTCTCCTAAAATTAGAAACATTGTCTAATTCTGGAAATGCACAGAAGTTGGTGTCAATCTATAGATGACTGATGTCGGTTGAACCATAACCAATGTCAGTTGGTTTTGACCGATGCCAATCGACCCCTAACCGATGTCAGTTGGTTTTGATCGATTTTGCCAATGTCAGTTACTGTGTAGCTCATTGGTGAAGCTTTTAGCTCCATAACTCAACAATCTCTCACTTGGAGATAAATAGCTGCACCTGTACCTATACACCAACATCCTCTAAACATGTTTCTCTAGCTTGTTTCTCCCTCTTCAAGATCAATCTTGAAGACCAAAAAAAGTTGAATGAAGATTCAACTTCTCCTTTGTTACCAGCTTTGTTAACATATCAGCAGGGTTCTCATCCATATGGATCTTTTCCAACTTCAACTGTCCATCCTCCAATACCTATCTAATGAAGTGGTACCTAAGATATATATGTTTGGTTCTTGAATGAAAGGCTAAATTCTTTGCCAAATGAATTGCACTTTGACTATCATTGTATAATCTATAACTCTCTTGCTCCTTTCCCAACTCTTCCATGAACTGAGTCATCCAAATCATTTCCTTGCTAGCCTCTATGACTGCAATGTATTCTACCTCTATAGTAGACAAGGCAACAACCTTCTACAACTTTGAAATCTAGCTAACTGCCATTCCACCAATAGTGAACACATATCTTGTGGTGCTTCTCCTGCCATCTAAGTCACCTACCATATCTGAATCTACATACCCATGTAGAGAAGTGTTTGACCCTCCATAACATAAATGCCTACTACTAGTCCCTCTCAAATATCTGAGAATCCACTGAACTACTTTCCAATGTTCCTTTCCTGGATTGGCCATAAACTTGTTGATAACTCCCATTGCTTGGCAATATCTGGTCTAGTACATACCATTACATACATCAAGCTCCCAACTGCTGAAGCATATGGAAATCTACTCATTTACTCAACCTCATCATGTGATTTAGGACATTGTTTTTTGCTCAACTTGAAGTGTCCAGCCATAGGTGTGCTTACCAGTTTTGCATCCTACATATTGAACCTCTCCAACACCAACCTAGCCTTATATCTCATTTGTCCATTCTCTCCTTCCTTTAACCTATAAACCCATTTATTTTTTAGTGCTTTCTTTCTGGCTAGAAACTCAACCAAATCCCATGTATGGTTCTCTTCCAAGGAATCAATTTACTCATTCATGTCATGCTCCCACTATTTCTTGGATTCTACCTGCATTGCCTCATCAAAACTTTCTAGTTCTCCACCCTCAATGAGCAACAAGTAGTATAAAGAAGGGGAACAATGAATTGGAGGCTTACTTACCCTTTTAAACCTCCTCATGGGCATTTGAGGCTCATTGACAGCTTGTTATCTACCCAAATTTCCTTCTGACAGTGACCGATCCTGGTCATATCTGATCAATGTCAGTCTGCACCTGACTGATGTCGATTCCACTTGACCGACATTGGTCTCTACCTGATCGACGTTGATTCCTACCTGATTGACATCAGTGTCCACCTGATCGATGTTGGTCTCTATGTTTTCCTGTGAGTGATGATTTTTACCTGTGAGCTCATTTTAGATCATAACCTATTCCAAATCAAGATTGCCCTGCTCAAAATTATTCAGCTTCTTGAGTTGATGACTGTACATCACCTTCTCATTGAAAACCAAGGCTTTACATTTCTTAAATGTTTTAAAAACATTAGATTTCCTCTTTATGCAATAAACCCATACCTTTCTTGTAGCATCATTAATGAAAGAAACATAATATTGTGATCCTCCAATAGAAGCTACCTAAGCTGGTCCCCACATGTTTGTGTGAACAAGCTCCAACTTGTGCTTTTTCTTTGTTGACCCAGTTTGAGAAATCTAACTTTCTTCTATTTCCCAAAAATGCAATGCTCACATAAATCTAGATCTATGCTTTTCAAATCTGAAAGCTTATCTTTTGACTTAAGAACATCCATTCCCTTCTCACTCATGTGACCAAGCTTACAGTGCCACAACTTTGCATCTACATCTAAAGTAGATAAAATAGAAGGAGAATAATCAGTAATACAAGTAAATAGATAAAGTGTACCTACTCTCTTACCTTTTGCTAATACAAGTGCACCCTCAAAAACTTTCCAAGATTCAGCTGTGAGAGTTACTATGCAACCCTCATCACCCAACTTTCCTACAAAAATTAGATTCCTCTTCAAGATGGGTACATGCATGACATCCTTCAACACCCATGTGTTGCCATTCTGCAATTTTAGCTACAATTTTCCTTTGCCAACAATTTGACAAGGCTCATCATCCCCTAAATAAACTTTTCCAAAATCTCCATGGACATAATCATTGAAAAATTCTCTATTTGGGGTTGCATGGAAAGAGGCACCAGAATCTAAAACCCATGATTCTACCTTATCCAAGGAAAATATAAGAGCATCTTGTGCAACAATACCTGCATCATTTACTTCTTTATTACCTTCATGTTGATTTTCTTTCAACCAACAATCTTTCTTTGCATGTCCTTTCTTTCCATAATTCCAGCAGGTTATTCTTCCATTTCTATATTTGGATCTGCTTCCCATCTTTGATCTTGATTTCCCTTGCTTTCCATTCTCTCTTTACCATCCCTTGCTTTCAACACTTAAAACATTTAATGGTGTTTCCCCTATGATTTTCCTACAAATTTCTTCATTCAAGATTACACTAACAACATCATCAACTTTCAAGATATTTGAAGCAGATGTAGTATTACTAATTTCCATTACCAAACTATGCCAACTTTTAGGTAAAGAGCATAAGATTAAGAGAGCCTTAATTTTATCATCAAAAACTATTTTGACTGAATTTAACTGATTTACTATTGCATGGAAATCATTAAGATGACTAGATACCGATCCACCTTCCTGCATTTGAAAATTAAATAATTACTTCATAAGATATACCTTATTCGAAGCTGAGGGTTTTTTATATAAATTTGCCAAAGTATCCATTAACTCTACCATTGTCTTTGCCTGTGATAAGTTGGAAATCACAGAAGCTGCCAGGCTCAACCTTATAGATCCAAGAGCCTTTCGATCAAGAACATTCCATTCTTCATTTTTCATATCTATGGGCTTACTTGAAACCCCACCCAATAGTAAGTATAGATCTTTCTAATACAGATAATCTTCAATCTGCATCCTCCATAATTGATAATTCTTGTCATTGAATTTCTCCATTCTTAGTTTACTTTCTTCTGCCATTGCTTTACTCTCACTCAATCAAAAACCCTTGTGAGTGAATCTTGTAATCAACAAACACTAACCCACTCTAAAACTTGTGCTTTGATACCAATTGTTAGTGTATACACATCACTTTGATACCACTTGTCAAGACCTTAGATAACAATTGATTACTTTTTTATAAGTAACTAAACACGGAATTGAAACTAAAAGTAATAAGTAACTAGAAATCAAAAATAGTAAATAATAAGAGATACAAGAAACAACCAATCTTGTATTAAACTCTTCCAAAAGGAAATACAATGGAGAAACCTCTCTCTCCTCACACCTAGTAGGTGTATAGTAATTCTCCCTCAAGAGTTCTCTCTCTCTCTCAATCAATTACAAACAACTCGATTACTAAATTGTCTCCAACAGATCTTCTTGATCTTACACCTTGCAGATCTAATTGATCTTGCTCACCCCCTTACTTTTCAATACTACCCCATGGGACTCTTAAATAGTATTGAAAGCAAACAATAATTATAAAAATAGACTCAAGACTAATTTTAGTCTTTACATTCAAACTAGCTGTTCTCCTAAAATTAGAAACGTTGTCTAATTCTGGAAACGCATAGAAGTCGGTGTCGGTCTATAGATGACCGATGCCGGCCGACCCATAACTGATGTCGATTGGTTATAACTGATGCTGACTGATGTCGATCGACCCCTAACTGATGTTGGTTGGTTCTGACTAACTCCACCGATGCCGGTTACCGTGTAGCTCATTGGTGAAGCTTTTAGCTCCACAACTCAACAAAAAAATGTTATTATTTAACCTATAGAACTGCTACAAAATTTTGTAAATTATCTTGAGTAGCTAATTACTCTGGTATGCATTGTATAGAATCATTGATTTGTATTTTTTGAGTTAATGATTATGCCATTCTTTGTCTTTCAAATATGAGCCAAAATGGATGAAATCTGAGTAAGTTTTCATAGAGTTTATCCCTTGAATCTAGTAAAAGCTAGTGTGATATATATATATATATATATATATATATATATATATATATATATATATATATATATATATATATATATATATATATAATGGTAATTCAATAACATAATCATATACATGAATACATACATACATACACATACATACGTACATACATACATACATTAAGCTAAAAATATGAAAGTGTATGAATCTACTAAGACTTAGTCTAGTTTGTTTCATGGTGTTTTGAAATACATTTTACAACTTCCTTTTAGATTATTTTGCGTTGGATTTATGCAAATTATCTAACTATTTTAGAGTTTTTATGGCTTCTTTTCCTGATCAATTTGATCCATTTCTACTTCTTTTTAGTCAAAATGGATAAATGTTTATAAGGCTTACTTTTCAATTTAGTCACTTTCATATAAATGGATTAAATTGACATTCAAATAGAATAAAATGGCTAAGTCTGGGATTTGCTTCATTCTAAGCTTAGTCATTTTCATATTTCTTGATAGCCATTTTATTTTGAACCTTTGTGGTGGTTTGAATTCAAATTATCCTAGCCATTTATTTTTAAATACTTAGCCATTTGATTTTAATTCAAAGTTACTGACTATGTCTTTTATATTATGCTTAAAGGTGTCTGATTTTGGCCTGATAACACATAGAGACTTCCATAGCTCTTGAAAAACTAGGCCCATTTGGAAAGGACTTTAGACACTTAGAAAATTTCATAAATTCTTTTTGGTGACATGTATCACTTCTCCACTACTTCAAAAGACTGAAAATTTCATAAAAGCTTTTTGGGGACATGTAACACTTCTCCACTACTTCAAAAGACTTCATTAATTTTAGAGAATTTCCTTGATGGGTTTCCATGTTAATAAATATCATGGATAATGGGTGAGCAAGATGATGCCTCATGGTAAAATATCACTTCTCTACTATCTTAGAGATGTCCATACCAAATCACAGCCTCGAGGCTAGTGAGTGAATGAGATGATACTGTGTGGTGTAATACTTCTACCAACTCTCTTAAATATTCTTATACAACCCAAAAATAATTTTAGATCCCCAGGTAGTTAGGGTAGTAGGATGATACCACATGGTGAAATATTACTATCCCATTATCCCCAGGTGATCCATGTAACTTTGAATCTTAGTTGAGATTCAAGTGAGCAAGATTGCACCTCATGATATGATCTCACTACATCATGGCTAAAATAGTTAACATAGCATATAGGCCCCAAGTTAAATAGTGGGAGAGTGAGAAAGAGCCACATATAATAATTATTAGAATTTGTTAAAGGCTAGGAACTAATCAATGAGTGTTATGTGGATTTGTTAACCATGATGTCAAATCTATAAGTCTCTCGATTCATTAGATCCTGGGAAGAAAAAAGAGAGCTTATGTGGCCATGAAGTAAAAAAAAGAAAATGGCATAGCTAAATCCCATGGATGATGAAAAAATTCCACATGGAAAGGACCCCATCAAAATAAAATATATGCTAGTAATCAAGCCAACAAGGTATGAGTATAAAATTTATGGCCCATCTGGCTATTAAAACCATCAAAGGTTTAGAATGGACTTTACATTCAATTTGATTTATATAATAAAATTAAAAATAAACTAAATCATGAATAAGATAGAAATAATTATCATGGTATGTACAATGAGATTATGTGAAGAGCACAAAGGACAAAATCAACCTTAAATAGGCATAGAAACATGGGTAAATCATAGTCCTAATGCAATCCCAGCTATTTCCTTATGACTAGTA
This sequence comes from Torreya grandis, assembly GCA_037957365.1. NCBI lineage: Eukaryota > Viridiplantae > Streptophyta > Pinopsida > Cupressales > Taxaceae > Torreya > Torreya grandis. Next base: position 329,784 of record JARHVA010005992.1, read on the forward strand.
AATGAACACTGATATTAACACAAGTGTCTTCATAATGATTATTCAATCCATTCAATAATGTGGAAAGTTTATGGATAATCCAAGTGATGAAGAGATAAGGCACTGACATTGGGATAAATTGAATGACTACATAGAGCTTCATGGAAATAAGAGATGGAGATGACATTAAACTAAAAATTTATTCCAAATGAAGGAGAATGTCATGCATAAAATAACTAAAATAATGACAAGCTAATTGGATCATATTTTATAGTAAAGGGTAGCCTTACAATCAATGTTTCAAATTTGATTTTTTCAACTGCCTAAAGTTGAATGCAATTAATGTATGGCTTAGCTTGGGTATATTTAAGCAAAACTTTTACCTATATTAAAAAATATGAAAAATGGGGAATTTTGAGTGGAAAATATTTTATTGAATTGGCTTGGAGTGTACCATCCATTATTTCACTATTAGTTGCCTAATTTACTTACCTAAACAGGTGAATTGTAATAAACACCTTATTAGATGCTAAATACATAGTTTGAGTTGTTTATTCTATTTGTAGTGTTTTGTTTAATTAAAGTATTCATGTAATTGATTAATATTTTCCATTAATTGATAATAATTATAAATTATATTTGGTTTCATCAAGATAATCTTAATTTAATTGTGCAACAACTGATTAAATTAGTATGTTAGAGTTATTCCTATTTTATCTAAGCTTTTCCACAACCACGGTGTGCAATAACTACAAGTTGTGATTTCTAATTTATTTTAAATATCTTAATATATGAATTAATATCCTATATATTTATGTGAATGCCTAAATTAGATTATGTTCATAACTAGTTTTATTTACTCCGTAATGCCCAACTTTTCTTATTAAGGAGTTATCTTATGACCAATGTGTGCAATATTAATAGGTTATTAATGTGATTATTAATAGTTTTTATTAACCAATGGTGTTCATAATGTCCCCTTATGATATCACTTATAGTGTGTCTTGATTTTGTGTAGCGTATGGATTAGGCACATAGTTGTAAAACTATGTCTAAGTCTATTCATAGTTCAAAGTGCCCTGATGGCTTGTGTAATCAAATATAACCCATTTCTTTTCTTTTTTGTCCTCTCTCTCATTTTTTTTTTGAAAACACATTTTCATTAGTGCAATTCTAAAATTAATTTTAGTGAAACTAAATATATGGCTACATTATTTGAGTTAATCAAGAATCAAACTCTGATAATTAGTTAGCAATCACTAAGTGTGAGCCTCTAGTGGAACAATTTATATTTTCCCATACTATGTTTGTTTGATGAACTATTAGCCCTTGGATCACTATTTTATACTAAAAAAATTGGGCATATTTCTATTAGGTTTGACCTCTAGGTACTTATTGTAGAATGTTCAATCTAATGACAAAATTCTAAGGGTGAGTCACTTGTTACGACCAACACTTTATAGCATTAGAAGGAGGGCCTTTTGTATTATTACTAGTTAATTTTTTGTTATTTATTATCTATTTAAGATCAATATTTACTATACTATAAGTATCCCTAGATCTATAATTTCTCTAAGATGTCTTGGCTCATCGAGTTGGTAATTAACATTCTAAGACCTCAGCATCCTTTAGTTGAGTATCCCTTTCTTTCCCTCCCAATGTTTGAAAATGGATGTCTAGATGAAGCCAAGGATAATATTTTGGCTTATAGATGTGATATGCACATGATGGGAATATAGTTCAATGATTTTTCTTTTAGGCTCTTTCCTTTCATTTTCAATAGAGAGGCCCATGACTAGTACCTCAACTTGACATCCAACTCCATCATAAACAATCAGAGCCTTGAACATCAATTTTTTCTTCATTTTAGAATCCCAACAAAGTCCTCAACCTCTCCCAAGAGTTTCCTACCCAAGTTGTGACAAGCCAAAGACCCCATCCTCACTATGTTATAAGCCATCCCATTTGAGTTAACCATGAGCTTGTTAATCATCTAAATGGTGACATTAGTAAAGTGAAAGTACTCATCCTTTCCATGAAATAAGAAGTTCTATATTTCCAAGAGAAATTGAAATGTCAACAAGAGGAAAAATCTAAAACTTTACATGAGGATCTGTGTCATCAAATATAATATTCCTTCTCTTATTGGTCCCTAATGCCTACATTCAATGAGCTGACCAAATAAAGTGATGATATTAGTGTAGAGAGATTCAATCTATAATATCACTACCTTCTCTTATAACTATAAGAAAATATATAAAATTTCCCTTTATTATATTCCTTGAGTCATTCACCATTAAAAACTAACAAATTGCTAATTCCCAATAACCCAGTTAGTGAACCCTAGGTAAATAACCTCCCTGATTATGCCTAGCCAAAATAGGAAATAAGACTTGTTTGTTTTAACAGTGGTTTACAATATCATTAAAATAATCTATTATTCTCCTCTAATCATATATAATATTATTTTGATGATGATGAAGATGGGTATTTGGAATATATGTATACTTACTTGTCTGAGATATTTAAGGAATAAAAGTGGTCAAAAGAACACCATGAGCTAGATGATTTAGAAAGAAGAGATGTAGTGAATGAAGTTGTTGTAGTTGGCCTAAATTCTCTATAATGGATAATAAATGAGCCCCTAACTTTTATAGTCATGAAAATTAAGCTTCAATTAAAAGAGTTTCTTATTTATGATCAACAGGATGATGAGGTAATATTTTATAAACCTAAGGATTATTTTCCAAATCATATGATACAAGACTCTCTTGATGCAAATTATTATAATTATAAGTTCATTTTTAGAAACCATGACCAATTTAAGGATCTAACTATAGGAGATAATATGGTGGGGAATGAGTTTTCATGGATTAATTCAAAAAAACTGCATGAAAGTGATGGTATATATGAGGTTGTAGATTTAGATTATGGTTGGGAGGTTTTGAATCCTCCAACCTATGATAAGTATGAAGAAGAGCCTATTCAACTTGAACATGCTTATAACTAGAATGTATATATTTAATATGAGTTACGTGTAGATGAACAACACAACTTTGAGGAGTCAAAATCTCTTAGTGATTCTAAGATGCATGGATTTACCTAGGTGGGTAATGATGTATCAGATGGTAAGTATGATAATAATCCTTAGGTTTTTTATTCTAAAGAAAGTCCTAATTAGAAATCTCAAGAATTTCCTTACATGGATATGGGTGATAAGGTTGAATTCATTAACTTTTGAAATCCTAGAGAATGATTGGATCTTGATTGGAGAGTGTTTATATATAAAAAATTGGATGTCCTTAATCATTGTGGTTTACTTTGTAAATTCTACATTCAAAGATGTTAATACATCTATTCTATTATTGAATTAGCTCATTTTAATTTCCAGCTAGTTTCTAAGCTTCATGATAGAACTAATTTGTTGGGTTGTATGATTCATAGAGAGTTTTAGTTTATATGGACTCCAACTAAGGTGAATAGCCTGGCCCAATTCTAGCTTGGAACACCTAGGAACTTTAGTTAGAGTAATATTTATGGATATATTATTAGAAATGTATAGTGTATAAATCCTTAATTTCTTAGAGTAGTTTGATTATTGTTTATCTTGTGCTTTTTATATCTTTTCCTAGATTAGGTTTGATTTCTTGCTCTATTTTTTTGTTATTTATTCTGGTGTTTAGAATTTTTTATGTATTTCTTGACCTTTCATGCCTTAATGCAAATAAACATTTAAATCTTATGGGTTGATTGATTTTATTAGCAAGTTTTTATGTGTTATATATCCCATTTCATTTTGGTGAGCAATCTCAAAACGTATCAAGAAGGAAACATTATGTTAAGATGGGATATCCTTATGTATAACTTTAATCTAAGGGTATTTAATTCTTATAATTAGTGATTGATGCCCAAGAGTGTTGTCCTAGCATGATGAGTCTAGACTTTGGATAATAAGAATAGGCATAAGTGTAGAACATACCTATTCTTGATGAATTTCAAAAAATTTGAAGGTCCATGATCCTTAACAGAGCATGGTGATGAATAAAACATGGATTCTTATGTTCTATATCTTCCAACTTCACTTAAAATCACATATTAATTAAAAATTAAGATAATGTGTTCATGAAGTTTTGATTAGTATTCATGATTTTTTTGTGATCATCATTTAACTTGTGGTTTGGTTCTTCAACCCTTAGTGGAAAGACTATACAAAATTATTAAATTAAAAAAATGAATCCAAAAGCTAAATCTTAAAGCTCTCCACATATAGAGGTGATCTAATTAACTCTACCATAGGCTTTCTAGCCTAGATGGAAGTAGATAAAGGCCTTTAAAGGAGCCACAAATAACTCCGTCAGGGCTATAGATGCATTTCTAGTAGTGGATGAATGCTCATCTCATTTCCCCTCCAAGCTAATTAACCTCAATTCCCCTCTCAAAAACTCATATTTCTAATAAAGATATGATGGATTCCATTTGGATTCAAAAAATTTAATAATTAAATAATCACTATACACACACACTAGAGGTATGGATAGGAGATCAAATTAGTATGTCCTATGCTGATGTAAGCTTTAACACTTTCATGTTTTAATTTTGTCTCAAGAATTATGTTTGGTTTATGCCCCTATTTCAAGTCTGAAGATTCATGTTATGGGTCTTTATTGATTAATAACACTCTCTTTTTAGAGGTCAACACTTGTTGGGATCCAACACCCCATTTCTTCAAGCTAAAAATGGGGATGCTTTTTCACTCTGGATTCTAATCTTATACTTTAAAGAGTCCATTCTGGGTCCTTATCTAGTTCACATCTAGGTTGCATTAAGTTAAAAATATGAGTGTTCATGAATCTACTAAGTACTAGTCTATTTTGTTTATTGGTGTTTTGAAATACATTTTACAACTTCCTTTTAGACTATTTCACCTAGATTTATGCAAGTTATCTAACTTTTTCAAAGTTTTTATGGCTTCTTTTCTTGATTAATTCAGACCATTTTTTATTTCATTTGAGTTAAAAATGGCTAAATGTTTATAATGTTTACTTTTCAAAATATTCACTTTCATATAAATGGATTAAATTAACTTTCAAATCAAGTAAAATGGCTAAGCTTGGGAAATTCTTCATTCTGTACTTAGTCATTTTTAGAATTTATTCATAACCATTTTATTTTAAACCTATGTGGTCATTTGAATTTCAATTATCTTAGCTATTTATTTTCAAATGCCTATCCATTTTATTTTAATTCAAATTTACTAATTGTGTCTTTTATATTATTCTCATAGGTGGTTGAGTTTATCCCAGTACCACATGGTGACTTCCAAAACTCTTGGTAGTGGTAGCCCATGCCCATTTGGAAAATACTTTCATCACTTAGTTTATTTCTAAAAAGTTTCTCAGGGACATGCAATACTTCTCTCCTACTTAAAAAGACTTAGTCAATTTTCAAGAGTTTGCCTTGTGGGTATCCACATCAGTAAAACTCTAAGCTAGAGAGTGAGTAAGATGATGCCACATAATGAAATACCACTACTTCACTATCTTGGAGATGTTTGTACTATTACATTGTCTTTAGGCTAGTGAGATGATGCCAAATGGTGTAATACCACTACCCCACTCTCCTTAATATTTATGTACAAACCAAAAACAATGTTATAACCTTAGGCAGCTAGGTGATCAAGATGATACTACTTGTATAAATCCCACTACCTTGCTATCTTGATTTGATTCGTGAAAATTTGAAGACTAGAGTAACTTTGAGTGAGTGGGATTACACTGCATGGAATGATCTCACTAAATTTCAACTTAAATAGTTATCATAGCATAGAGACCCAAGATGAGCAATAGGAGAGTAACAAAGAGCCACATATCAAAAATTTCAAAATTTTCCATAGGTTAGGAACTAATCAGTGAGTGTCATGTGGATCTATCAACCTTGTTGTTAGAGCTGTCATTATCCTAGTTTACAAGAGCTAGGGAAGAGTCAAGAGAGGCCACATGGTCATGAAGAAAATAAAATAAAATGGTAGAGATAAATCCTACATATGATGATAAAAATCCATGTGGAAAGGACCCCATCAAAATAAAGGATATGTTGGTAATGCATCTAGTAAGGTATTAAAATAAAATTGATAACCCATCTAGCCATCAAAACCATTTAAGGCTCAAAATAGACTGTTCATTCAATTTTATTTACATAATCAAATCATAGATAAATTACATCATGAATAATATGGGAAAAATTAACATGGTGTGTATAGTGGGATTATGTGAAAAGCATAAGAGACAAACTCAACCTTAAAGAGGCATATAAATCAATTATGTAGAAGCATGGGTGCATAGTAGTACTGATGTAATCCCAAATGCTTCCTTGTGCCTATAAAATGAATACTTATTTAGAGCTAATTCAATGTCTAATTAAATAAGTTGCTAAAATTATCTTAATAATGATTATTCAATCCATTCAAGAATGTGGCAAGTTTATAGAGAAGCCAAGTGTTAGAGAGAGAAGGTATTGACATTGGGAGAAATCAAATGACTGCATAGATATTCACGGAGACAAGAGTTGGAGATGACATGAAACTTTGAATTTGTTCTAGATGATGAAGAATGTCATGTCTAAAAAAACTATAATAATGATAAAATGATTGGATATGATTTTACCAACTTCTTGAAGTTGAATGCAATTAATGTCCATGGCTTAGCTTGGGTATATTTAAGTATATATTTTGCATTTATTAAAAATAAGGGAAAAGGGGGGCATTATGAGTGGTGAAACTTTGTTGAAATTTGTCTAGATTACACCAGCCATTCTTTCACTATTGATTACCTAATTTAATTTCCCAAAGAGGCCAATTGTAATAAACACCCTATTAAATGTTGAAGGCACAATTTGACTTGTTTTTTATTCCATTTTTAACATTCAATTCAATTCTTCATGTCTTTTATTTTTACTTATCATTATGTTCTAAGAACTATAAATGAGATTTGGTTACATCAAGATAGTGTCAGTTTAATTTTTAAATAATTGATTAAATTAGTATGTTAGAGTTATTCCTATTTTATCTAAGATTGTCCAAAACCATGATGTGTAATAGCTTCAATTTGTGAGTTTTTATTTCTTTTGAATAGCTTGATATATGAATGAATATCCTATATATGTATGTGCATGCCTGGATTAGATTGTGCTCATAGCTAATTATATTCACTCTATAATGCCTAGATTTGATTATCAAGGATTTATCTTATGACTAATGTGTGAAATAGATATGTGGCATTTATGTGATTATCATTAGTTTGGATGAACCAATGGTGTTCCAAATGTTCTCTTAGCAGCTCACCTACAATGTGTCTTCTCATAGATTAAAGTACAACTGTTCATGCAATAATTGGATCGAGAACATAGTGATACAACTGTGACCAAGTATATTCATAGATTAAAGTACCATGATGGCTTGTGTGATGAAAGATAACCCATTTATTTTCTACCTTACCCTCTCTCTCCTTTTTTTTTTTAATAACACATTTCCCATAGTGTAGGAATGAAATGAGTTAGAATTAAACTAAATGTAAATATTCATTAGTTTAATTAAGCAGGAATTAGACTTATATAATGAGTTAGGAATCACTAAATATGAGCCTCTGGTAGAACAATTTATATGCTTTCCCATGCTATTTTTGTTCAATAAAATATTGGACCTTGGATCACTAACAGATCCTAAAAATAAGGGGACTATGTCTTACTAGGTTTGATCTTTAGGTACTTATTTCATAATGTTTAATCCAATGAGAAAATTTTAAGTGTGAGTCACTTGTTGAGACCAACATATTATTATTACTTATTGATAAAATAATATTTTATGTACAACCTACCGTAAAGCTCAAATACCTCCTCATGAGACTACATTAAAACATAGCACAACTACTTGTGATATAAATATTATAAGACTTCCAATCATTCTAACCACAAATTTATCATAACACTTCAATATATATATATATATATATATATGATCATAATTAAATTTGAGACAAAATTACATACCTTTGACACTCAACTGAGCTCAAAGATTTAAATGATAGGGTACTCTTACTCAGCTATAGGTAATAACATGATTTTAAGAAATGTTATTTTGGGTAATGGTGTGTCCCTAAAATTGATGGTTATAGTTGTAAATATAAATGAACATTATGATATTTAAGTGGACACTATACACCAAAATGTACCTATAGGTGTTTGTATTTTCTCTATAAGTATTCTTTAGAAAGTAATGAAATAATAGGGATGAATATACATCAAATTGTGAATGAGTGGGAACTATGCTCTTAAAGTGTATTAAATAAGTTATACCTTGATAGGAATGGGATATAGGTAGGAAAAATTAAAAAAATGGTTATTAATCAAAAAAGGTCTTTAAGGGATTGATTTAAACCAGAATAAAACCTTGGATATTTGTTTATGATCCATTTAGTACTTGTTTGATTTAATACTTACACTTTATAGTGTTAAAATTGGAAAAGTACAGATTTTATTTGAGTTGAAATAAATGCAATTTTTACTTAAAATTTTATAATCTAGGCACATGGTATGATTGTATTTGGAAATTATGCATGCTATTGATTGATAAGAATCTAAAATCCTTAAGTATGTCAATATTAGTTGTGATATGGTAAAACAAGATGATTTATCTATATAAGATGTATGTTCTAAATTTGTATTGAATTGCATAAGTATGTATCTTGATTTGATGAGTGGTTATAAATTGAAAATCTAAAATTATTATACATGTAAATTGCTTTATGATATTTTACTATGCATGTTTCATTTGATAGTAGATGATAGGTACACAAGGTTCATGCCAAGTATATACCTATCATCTAGTATCATATGATAGATTTAGATACATTAATAGAGAGTATGTGTGTGTGTAATTTACTTGTATCCCTAAGAGATATGAATTATATAGTGAAAAATTTGGTCAAATTAATGTTATAGATGAGACATTGTCATTCAACTATACTTTCTAGTTTACATATGTATGCATGATTTCATTTTAGATAGAGGATTATTTTCTATGGTATATAATACTATTACAAGTATTAGTGATTTTAAAACACATGAGTTTATATTGAATTATTGATATTCGCACTGATTTTATCTACCCCTTTATGAAGGGAAGGGCCACTCCTAGTGGGGAGGTGTGTGGAGACTGAAGGTATGTGGTTGGAGGAAAAGCACCTCGATGATGCTCTCCCTCTATTCAGATGATGAACCATATTGGAATATTACTCATGGTTATTTGTATATATTTTATGAGGCTCAAATATACTGTATACATCCTATCATGTGTATTTTGATATTTAGTGATGAAATGTAATGATTTGTCCATTCTAATTTATGACTATTTAGTACAATGGTGGCTATGTAATTTATACATAATTCTAAATGTTATAAACAAAAGAGGCTATAAATTTATGTTTAGATTTAAATTTGTTTATTTTAGTGTACTTGCATACCTTTCACTCTGTTATGCATTACATGAGGTAACTTATCTTCTATTATGTTCTCAACTATTTTAAAACTAAATGGATCACTATTAACCAATGAGTTGGATATATTTTCTAAATTTATTATTCTAGATGTATTTAGTAGTAATAAATAATAATATATAATAATAATTAGTGGAAATCATTATGAGTAAATTATATGATTAAAAATATTGTATAACATTTAGTGTTACTATTGGGTTTCTTTTATCCTTAGATTTTTTTGACTAAGTATTAGTCACATACCTAAAAGAAGGAATAAACCAATGAGCTAGAACACTAGCATATCACATGAGTAGTGATCTTGTGTGCTCACTTGAGGCACATAGATTATATCGATTCCCATCAATTCTACCATGTGGTGGTGGATATAAAACCTTATTTATACTTAGGCACTTGGGCTAGCACATCTAATAATTATCAATATAAATATCACTTTAAAATTAACCATTTGATTCATTTGCATAGCCTATGCACTTATTAATTATCATAAAAATATATTTAACACCAAAAAATATTAGCACATCAAGATTGATAGACAAATTAGTGGTTCCATTGATCTCATTTGATAAGATTACAAAAATATTTCATTCAACACACTCTCTGTGTTTGTTACACACATAAATATATATCTATATCTTTAAAACTAAACCAACAACAAAAAAAACTAATAAAAAACACTTCATATCAAATCTAAAGGGTATTTATCCATAAACTAACCCCTCTTAGGTTACATCATTAATACATTATAGATGACAAGCCAACAATAATTTTATAAAAATAAGTCATGGGTGAGCCATTATAATTAAGTCCCTTTTGATTTAGGCATAAAATCCATTATATACTCTCTTTATGATATATATTCATTTTCGTGATCCTCCTCTCTCATGAACCGATGCTAGATTCATGCTTGATTAATTTATGATGCTTTCATGAATTTCTTTACAACTATTTCTTCTTCTTATACCCTTATCCTAGTATTTCACTTTTCTAAGTTCTACATCTTATGTTCCTCATTCTTCATGTGCTTATATTTCACAACTCACTCTTCCACTCTAAGGTCTTTCATTTCCATTTTCAATGTATCTCTATTCTATGACATTCTCTTATTCACCATTCTCTCCCATGGCAAGGTCATCCACATTGTTCTCACACCCTTGATTCTCCATGGTATGGCTAAAAAACACTTAGAATATATTACTACAATATTTGGGGTCTAGCATCACCCATTACTAAAACAATAGTTCATCTAAGACTATGCTACAATTTCCTTAGATAACAAAAACTCAAGACCTACCTACTATACTTGGCACTTGAGTTCCTCCCATTGGTTGAAGGCTATCTAAATATTAGAGTTAATGACTTCCACTTCACCTCTCAGTTATTTCATCTATTCAAGTTTCTCTATAAAATTATATACTTGAGTCATTAAAATATCAAACTAAGTAGTTACAACTTTTTGGGCATCTTAGAGTGACCTAAACTCTATCAAAACCTACCCTCAAAGAATTAAGAATATATAATTAAGTTCCTATCAATGGGTACTTATTTTTTTTAGTTCCTTGATGTCTAGTGCATTCTAAATTAATCAATCATGAATCTAGCATCATAATAGGATCAAGCAATTATTGACATTGTTGTTCCTATCGATGGGTACTTATTTTTTTTAGTTTCTTGATGTTTAGTAAATTCTTAACCAATCATTGACATTGTTGTTCCTTGGGTAATAGTTGTGATTCTAAAATTTTAATTAGTCATGCCAAGTTTACAAAAAACCCATCATTTATGGGAATATAGGTGCTTAGTTTATTAAAAAAAGGCTTGGAAGATATTCATGGCCTCTATGAAGTTATATATTTCCAATAAATTATCCTATTAAGGATTCACTAGGTTTTTACATTTCTTGATCAAAAGGTCCATGAGCATCTCTAACTTATTTATGGCATTAACAATAATAAGAATACCATATACAAGTGTTGTGTTACTCCTCAAAATTATCTAAAAAAGGCCTAATTTCTTAAGTTGAGATGCCTCAGCTACATCCTATTATCATTTGAGAACTTCAATTTATTCTTCAAATTTGCACTACTTTATGTTCTCTTTTATGTACATATAAACAACCTATTGATGTTTGTGGTGAACTTAGCCAACATCATGGATATGGAGAATGTTTTGCCTATAAATATATAGGGAAAAATTTATGAGGGATGTGCATGCTTGAGTTGGAGATCATTTCAAGGGATCCACCCAAAACACATTAGGAACATATACCATTTATAGGCTTATATCAGTGTTAACCTTTGGGAGATAAATGAGTAATTCATCATGATATACCTCCATCATAAAATACAACTTATGCCAAGTTTTCTTAGTGAACTCATGTTTGGGGAAATAATCTCATAAATACAATTGCTTGACTAGTATATCTTGTTGTAACATAACATGAGCAAGAAGGTCTTGATTATCAACATTTGTCTATTGTTGTTACTAAATTTATCCTTGTATATGATCCTTAAAATTTTGGGGATATGATTTATATCTATAACATCATGACTCTTGTCCCATTGTTCATTGGTAATAGTGACAATGTCCTCTATGTTGGGGGCTTCCCCTCTTCCTATCTCTTCCTCAATATTTGGACTTTAAATGTCTATTTTTTGTTCAATAATAAGTTATTCTTCATTATTAGCAAGAGTGGGTTATTTTTCATGTTTCACTTTAGGATATACCTCACCTATTTTAGGAATTACCACTTGGGATGTTTCAATCTCTAGATTTGATTAGGAAGCTGGTTGAGATGCAACAATATCATCCTTTTTATTTTTTAGCTCTCACCTAGGCTCTTATTAGTGATTAAACCTACATTTATCATTTAGAGTGGCCCTGGGTTATTCCTATTCCCTGTTAGAATTGGTGGCCTTAGGTCTTGGCCTTTTCTCCTTTTTGCCTTATCCTATCCACATGTATCTAGTTAAGGGGGGAGTAGTTCCTTCTCTACCTCTCAATAACTTGATGTTTTCCATCATGGCCTAAGCATATAGAAAACCAACTATATTTTGCCTTTCATGATTATTTTGAAGGGATTGATATCAAGTTTACTTGATTCATGTCACTCTATATATGCTTCCATTCCCAGATATACATAGATATTACGAAGATTGTGAAACTCAACATCAATATTTTTAAAATCAATATTCATAGGAAACATATCTATAATGTGAATAATAGAATCCATGAAATATTTGGTAGTGAAGGTATAAGTAAACTTGATCTATCCTGATAAGTTATAAGTGGTCTCCAACTAGATCCACATGAGCAAATAATGTTTTTTCATAGAAAAATCATTGTAAATTTAAATTTATGTCAAAATATACTTGGTCACATGCTATTAATTTACAAATCCTTCCTTCATCCCCTCATACCAAGCCTTAATATTTCTCTTGTAGGAGGGTGTGATAGTTTCAGAACATGTAAACTATTAAAATATCTTGGTGGGGGACTTGTGCTTTGGTGGGTAGACCCACTTCAATTCTTTTATGGAATACTTTGGGATGCTAATATCATAAACAAAAGTAGCATCAAAATTTCACCCCATGTAAAATTGTGGTTAGGTAGGTGATGTGCCTTCATAATATCTTATTTAATTTTGTCTATAAATAATTGGGAATAATTATACTTAGTCCCTTTGAACATTTGGATTAAAACATAGAGGTGAGACATATCCACCTCATTCCACTTAACTACGACCCATAGCTTGTTCATTGCTAAGTGCATAGCTACTCGAATGGCAAGATATATAGGATTGTAATATACATGGTGTAGAATTATTATTTTTATTTTAGTGTTGTCACTGTCTGTTTAATAATTAGTTGTTCATTGAGATCCACATTGACATTAATTATAGAATAGAAAAAATATTATTTTCATTTTTAGAGGATAAACAATCCTTGAATTAGAAATAATAATCATGTATTGGTGTCCAAGATTAAATGTGGGATAACATGTGAGGGATAAACCTATCTTGTGGTGGATATAAAAGAGGTAATCATAGGCTTGTAAAAACTCAAGAATAGTCTCATAATTCTAAGATAAGTCAAGGACCAAGAGACCATCATCCTTTATAATATGGGAAATGGATTAGTTCCTATATTTCTTATGCATAAGAGGTTTTGTCTTGATCCAGAATATGAAATTAGACTCTGGTATAGTGAGAAGAGGGTCAAAGTGCAAGGATGAGGTAGTAATAGATTGATTTATCTAGTTGCTTTCTCTAAGGATGACCTCTATATAAAAAAAGTTAAAGTATTTAGATACTTTGATCACAATGGTCTTATATAGTTGAATATGTTCAAGTTTGGTTTGATAACCTTAGAAACTTGGTTGAAAATTAATAGTGAGTTACCTTGGATCCTTAAGTTTTATATGCCTAAACATTTTTAAATGAGCATTCCAAGAAATAGGGCTTCATACTCGACCCAATTATTCATACACTCAAAGTATAGTTTGAAAATAAAAGGCATGAATTATCCTTCAAGATAAATTATAATAACTCATGAAGCTACACATAGGTAGCACTTATCCTCATCGTAGTAGAGGACCCACTAATCATGTGTAGAAGAAGGATTTTCATCTAGTAAGAATCTTTGGTCTTTTGATATTTCATCTAGATTAATATCAATAATATTTGTTAACCCCTCTTGGGGTTCTTAATCTCATGACTTATAAAAGTGATTAATCTATACCCCTTATGGGGTGGATAGAATAATTTGTGGAAACTCAAAATGTTTATTCGTATGTAAAAACTTCTAGAAACTCAAAATACTTAGTCTTATGGTTTGGATGAAGGTATGTAAGCACCTATGGGAAATAAAAAGGATTACTCTTATGGTTTACATTAAGGTAGGTAAGAACTTATGGGAACTCAAGAAGCTTCTTGTTAGGCTATATTTTTGATGTGATAAGTATGTCAACTATTTTTGATGGATTTTGGGTGTGGGAAGTATGCCAACATATTTATGATCTCATTATTGAAGGGGAGGTATGATGGCATAGTTATGCATCTTAAGTACTATTTATAATACATGGGTAATCCAATTTTTCTCCTCATTATATGCAATAGGGCATGTAAGAACTCAATGAGTGGCAATTGAGGGGTCTGCCTCTCCATACATGGGAAAGAAGGCCTCTCTTTAGGTGTTTTTGGATAATCATGAGATCCAATGTTAGTATATATGGTACATATTTTTAAGGTATTAATATTCTCCTCAAGCACTAGAGTGGCTAGGGTAAGAATAATGGTTTGAATACATATCAAATAACCCAGAGTGGGATGTAAATTAAAACTAGGTACAAGCCATAGTAGAACAACCAATAAATTAGGAGAAAGTAAACTTGATGGATTAAGAACTCTAGTAAACTGATATGGTCCTATCATATCATGGTTAACGAGTATGATTTGAAGAGGCTCAGAAGTAATATGATTATTTCAATAACTACAACTTAACCCCATGTGATTGAGCATCAGGTGATTATGATGGTAGTCATAGGGAAAATTGTCATAAAAGGAAACATCTTCACTCTCTAACATATTTATCATGAAAATATTGGGTAAACTAGCTAACCCCTATTGGGGTTCTTGGTTCTGATACTTGGATAATTTATAGGTCCCTAACCCTTGTGGGTTGAATGAGAGGATAATTGGTGTGACATTTTATAAGATATTGATAATCTTAGTTGTATAAATTATATAAACTACTAGAACATTGATTAGATCTAAACTATTAATGGTTTCAATTGTTACTACTTTTTCCTCTAGTTTATCCTTGAATTAGGGGTAAGGAATTTCTAACCCTTTCTTTAGGATAACCGCTTTGGGCTTTAGAGGATCTATAAAATCCACCAACTATGGGGGTTTTGTGACCTTAGTGGGTAAGTGGTAGTCAATTAAAAATCCTAGTTGTTTTCACAGGGTTGTTTAAATCATGTTAAAAGGCTTGGGATCTCCATGGTCCATGAAAACATTACCTAGATGGAGGAACTTGATTAGTTGGAATAAGGTTGTATGGATGGCCTTCATCATATGAATCCAAGGTAATCCCAAGATCATGTTATAATTTTTATCTTTATCAATCACATAGAATTTTGTTAACTTGGTATTTGGACCAAAAGTGACCAAAATCATATTTTTTTCCTATTGAGTTATGTTGAGCATGGTCATTTATGTTTCTTTGTCATCGATGTCAAATAAAACATGTGTTACTAGTGCATTAATGACAGAGTGATCAAATTCATGGTTTGGAGAGTGTTTGACTTAGTGAGTTAATTGATGGATGATATTTATGATAAATACATGTTTCAGAGAACCTATTGGGTGTTATAAATTCTTGGAGTGCTCATAGAAGGGAATGGTATTCATCAAAATAGTCATATGAAGGTCTAAGCTCAAGTACTCATCTTGGCAGATAAAACTAAGTGATAAAATTGATGACATCATATTTCACACATGTAAAGGTTTCAAGATTAGTTTTATATATGGATGGATTAATCTATGTGATAATATCATATGGTTCAAATTTTATGTCTAGACATGGAATGCAACAAAAGTTATTAACGTTCAAAGTTGGTTTCTTAGACCAAATTCACTAAGTTTATATATTTAGCCAAATTTGCAAGAGGGGATATAATAGTGAGAATTTAAACAGATCAAGGATATAATGGCAAGTAATTAATTCAATTGAATAATGATCTAATAGTGCATGTGATCTTATCATACAGTGCTCAATGGTGTGTATGAAGTTAATATGTCAAAGAATGAACATGTTGATGACATGTGTCATAATAATAAAGATTGAGTAGCATATCTATGATAAGAATCTAAATTATTAGATTAATATCTAATAGAGTGCATGATATTTTCATAAAAATATCAATGGTGTGTATTAAGTCAAAATGACAAAAGATGCTTAGAAGGCATGTGGGGTTGCCAAGTGGTACAACCATGGGATCTCATATCAAAGATCAATGGTGAGTATTTCAAGGTAAATAATAGGATAATCTTAAGGATATCTATGGTGAGTATTTGATCAAATTTGCTAGGGATCATGAGATGAGGTCAAAGTGTCCAATTTTTAATATTTTCTCAATGACCATTGGAATTTGAATATTCAATTTAATGAGGGAAAACTAGACTGTAGTTTTTGATATATATAATTTGATCCAAGATAAATTTCCTAATGTAGATAAAGAAAAAGTTTAGAGGAGTTGTAGGTGAATCCAAAAAATCTAGTTATAAGGACTGAATTTTGTTAAAATCAAAGTCATAGAGATTTAAAGTTGACTATTTGTTTGTTCATGGTGCTACTATGTACAAGACTACTGTTTGAGTAAATTGTGCTTTAGCAAAAGAGTGTTTTGGTGGAATAAATAATTTGAAGATGTTTTAGAGGTCATATGCAGTGGAACCATGTATTTGAAAGTGAT
This sequence comes from Torreya grandis, assembly GCA_037957365.1. Lineage (NCBI taxonomy): Eukaryota > Viridiplantae > Streptophyta > Pinopsida > Cupressales > Taxaceae > Torreya > Torreya grandis. The sequence goes on from JARHVA010005992.1 coordinate 346,787, forward strand.
CTTATGTTTTTTTTCTTGATTAAGTGATAAAGCGGTAATAGGTCTGCATGATACCTATAAGGGATTCCAAGGCATAATTGAAAAGCATAGTTGCTTAAGTGTGACCCATAGATGTTATGTCCAACCTCTAAGGATAAAATTGAGCTATGTGTTAGCATTTTATATTTATTAAGGGTTAAGGAAAGTATTATGGCAAACATAGATGTTATTATTCATGAAGAATCTATAAAAGGTAGAGACCAAGGCAATAGTTTCTATACTTATATGTGAATGTATTGAGAGAGAAAAAGATAGAGATGAAGGAAAGAGGTCAGAGAGAGTGTGCTTAGTGGATGAATTGAATTACAAAGTAGATTGAGGATGAGTGAAGAAACCTAGAGTGATCCAAAAGGGGTGTTTGAATGCATTTCTTGTATGATCAAGTTTGAGTGTGTGTGATGAGTTGAAAGAGAGGTGTTAAACATTATTTCTCCAATTAGATTGATCTATAATAAAAATTATAGAGTTTTTTATTTCATAAGGTATTGTGTGGGTGTTTAATATCTAGAACAAGTGGGTGCTTATTCATACTTAGGGGTGGGTGATCCTTGTGAAGTGGGTGCTTCACTAAAAGGTCTCATGTTTGTAATCCTCTAATAGGACAAGTAGTCCATGTGTTTGCATGATTGAGAGTGGGTTTTATTCCCCAAGAGGGTTTCCCATGTAGATAATTTTTTATATGTGTGATCTTGCATCATCTTTATTATTCATTGTTATGAACATCTTGTATGCTTTATGAATGCTTATGATCATTGATTAAGAGTTTGAAAGGATTAAAATTAAAGTTTAAAATATCTTTTATCACTGATTCACCCCCCCCCCTCTTAGTGATTGTACCTCCAATAAGGTGACTTGAGGCTATCATTACCTCACAAGGTATTGTAAGTTATAGAATAGTTGGTTTACCCATACAACCAAGATAAGGGGATAATGTTTAAAACTGCATGTTCATCAACCATGCCTTTCTTTAAATAATTACTAGTGATCTATACTTATAAAAAAAAGGATGGATCCCCCTGATTTCTAATTTATAATTAAGAGGGAGACTACTGAGGTTGAATAAATATCCATCATCTTGATACTCTTTCCTAGGTAGAGACATATCTAGATCAATGTCATTGATCATAGATAAAGGTGGGGGAGTTATGCTAAACAAATTCCTCAATCCTAAAGCATCAAGTAATGTCAAAAAATGGGTAGGTGAGTTCTTGAAAAAATCAAGGAAGGAAACATGGGATAAATTATTTATAACATTTAAGATTAAATCATAATTTATCACAATATTATGTATGGTTTTAGTATCTATAATGTTTGAGGGGTGAGGAACCATGGGCTGATATTCTTAGGTGTGAATAATTATATTTTATTCCTATTTGACTTCCAAATATATGTCCCCTATCATCCTGGTTTTAACTTGGACTCCTAACTAGGGACCAACATCGGAATTGGTAGTTATACAAATGGAGGCCTCAAAATCATTGGTACAAGATTGCATAAGCTAGTTATGATGAATTTTTTGGTTCTACAAGTTACCTTGAGTTTGGCATGAAACAGTTGATTCTTATTAGTTCAAAAAAGGGTTATTGTAAATTTGGATATATTATTTCCATGGGTAAACATTACCATTCTAAATAAACTAAGGGTTTGCACATACATTCCCTAAAAGCATGTCTATAAAAATTTTCCTCTGATCCTCAAGGAGCCTCTAAATGAATTTGGTATACTCCCTATAGCTCTAAGTATCATTATTGGATACTCATTGAAAGAGATAATAGATGTTGGTATCATATTACCTATGCCTCTTATTTAGTCCTTGTTGACCAAACACTTATTGATTACTCCTTTGATAGTAGGGCTAGTTATGAAATTGTGGAAAATTCTCAGTATGCTAAAACTAGTTCTAATTTTAGTTTTGATACTATATGTTATGAGGTGGAGAATAGTTGAATTCAATTTCATGGACTAAAGGTGGATGGTTTTGGATCTAACAACTAGTATTATTATTTTGGTTGGTATTATTCATAGGCAAAGATTGATTATTGATCACTATGTTTAGCCTTTTACCTTGGTCTATCATTTATCCAATAGTGGTGGCATTCCTATTTTGGTTAACAATTTTAGGCCCATAATCATTAATAGAGTTATATGTCACATTTTGATATCTCCCATAATTTTGGTTTAGGTTGATAATGTTCCCATTGGCCCCATAGATTTAATGACCACTTGATCAAGCCATAAGGCACTTTTAATAAATTTTTAATAAGATCAATAAGGGAACTTTTGAATGTCTTCCATTTTTTCCTTATTAAGGGAGTGAATAAAAAGTTTTCATAATTCCATTTGGTCCATGTTATATTCACTAGTAGACAATTATAAAACCTAGCACCATCTCATAATGAAATGAGTAATGGATTCATTGTGTTCTTGTTTGATATGGAGGAATTATTGAATTATTGAAGATTAGTTAGTTGTATAAAGGAGTGGACATAAATAAATATGTTGTGGATATTAGATAATAATAGTTAGTAATTTATCTCAAATGCATTTATAAGGGAGCAAAATTGTAAAAGCTTAAAATTTTAGGGCCTTTGTGTGTCTCAGGACTATATACTAGTTTAAGTTTGGGTGAGTGTTAGTAAGTGTATAAATAATTGTTATTAATTTTTTTTTTTTTTTTAAAGTGTCAAAAATTATTCAAATAGTCATAATAAGAGTAATTTAAAATTAAGGAAGAGGAAAATCCTTATATGCATTTTAACAGGAAAGAACAAGTATGCCATTCATATGAATAAGACATATCATGTATGGTCTCAGTGAGTTTCTAGTTTCTTATTCTTCTTTTCTTCTTGTTTATTTTCATAATTTTATTTATTATCTTTTAATTTATTTCATTATTTTGACTATTCTACTCAAACATTATTACATCCATATAAGTTAAATTTTCCTACTTTCTAGTATAAAAAATCATGCCTTTTAGTTAAATTTTATATGTTTCAAGAATAAATTCATTGTTTTCTAAAGTTAGAATTTAAAGTTTTGAAAATTATAACATAAAAAAAAATACTTTTAAACTAACCCTTTGTAGGGTAGGGTAGAAAAAACAAAAAACAAGGTGGAAGTCTTTAAATGTAGTGTGACATAAGTTACTTGGGAAGGATCTTGCCTAAAAGATTAAGTTTCCCTATAGAAAAAGTTGTAATATCAACTAAAATAATAGATATATCACATGGATCAATAAAAATATCACACAAAATAATGGATATATCACATGTAGAAACAAAAATATCACCTGCAGTGACTAAAAAGATGGATATAATTGATTCACACTAGTTATTAGAGGTAGAATAATCAATAACAAAGTATTTCTTAGTTGAACTAGTAAAATATTCTAAGAGCAAAGGATAAGAGGATACTCATACCCTTGAAAAAGATGTTGTTTCACCATTTAAAAGAGTTCCTATTTGGCTAACATATACTGAAGAATTTAGTATTTAACTCCCTCCACCCTTACCCAAACTCCTTTTTAAACGAGAAGTCAAAGCCCTTCTTAATCCAAATAAAACTAAATAACTTGTTGAACCTCTTGACCCAACTTAGTAAGAAATATTTTTTTAACTCCAAAAATAATTTTTGAGAATACCAACTTCATCACCCCTATCCATAATAATTTACTCTGCTTTTTGGAAACTTACATCCATGCTTCATTACACACCATGGGTAAAAGTTGACAAAGGATTTGAAAAGTGGGCAGCAGACTCTCTAGTTTACAAGTAGTCTAAAAAATCATGGGAGATCATCAAGGATAAATATTTGAAGCAAAAACCTTTGAGTTTATCATCAACACATCTATGATTAATGTACCTATGGAAAATATTCATTTATCTACTTTCCCAACTTCAAAGGGATGGCTAGTGAAGATCCTAATACCTTTTTCTTTAATTTTGGTATCTTATACTGTAATTAAAAATAACATTAGGATGCTCAACAAATAATTTTTTTTATATCCACTCTTAATGATGTAACCCTTATATGGTTTATGGTTTTTGGGAGAGATATAATCTTCACTTGGAAAGATATGAAGGACATTTATTTTTAAAATATCAAGATTGCTATAAAGGAAGGGACTATGAAAAAAATAACATCTTACAGATATCAAAAAATGAAGATGAAACATCAGAATAATATTTGTAGACATTCATGTTCAGTTTATATAAATATTTAAAAATTACGTTGGATCAAGAACTTATCAAATTGGTATTCTTGAAGGGAATTAGGGAAGAATGTCTCAAAGCATTATATCTAACAAGTAGTAGATATGTCTCACAAATGGAATTCAAGGATATCACTCCCTTAAATATAAATTAATCAATGTCAATTATGGATAAATCCCATAATAATTGAGCTTAATCACTATCATCATCTAAATCACCCTTTGAATATAAAGGATGGAAGTTAGCATTCTACTACAAGACATGAATCAAGACATCATCAATCACTTCAATACACAATCAGAAACACTATGCACATGAATGAAGAAGGAATATATGGAATAATCCTTGACTATATATCTTCCATATTTCCATAAGAAAAAAATTGATTGAAAATTTCATGTGGCCCATGTCAAAGTATACAACATAAAATTTTAATATCCTAATACATTAGAGGAGATGGATAGTATATCTTTTATGTATCTCAATGAAAATTATGGTCAATCCTTTACTATATATCTTCCATATTTCCATAAGAAAAAAATTTATTGAAAATTTCATGTGGCCCATATCAAAGTACACAACATAAAATTTTAATATCCTGATACATTAGAGGAAATGGATAGTATATCTTTTATGTATCTCAATGATTTCATGTGTATACACCATATATAATGACATGGAATTTAAAGGTAGATTCCATGTCATTATATATGGTGTATACACATGAAATAATATTCAAAAATGCCATAAAATTTAGGAATGTCATTTATTTTTCCATATTTTAATTCATAGTTTTGTATTCCTCCTAATTGGCATGCATCTACCCCCTAGAATTAACCACCTAAACCACCACCCCAAAATTAGAATTAGGTTTAGAAACATATTAAAACCTAAACCAACTAGTATAAATTTCAACAACCATGGAGATAATAAAATAAAAACTATCAATGGAATCTAACATCTAACCAATGGCATTAGTCATAGGGAAGGAATCAACCTTTGATCAACCAAAATAATACCTTTCAAAAACTTACAAAATATCACCCATAGAAAAAAATGACGTTAATGACAATCAATCCTATGTAATCTCCACTAATATTACCATAATTACTTGCCTAACCTGCACCCAATACCAATAATAAGTTGGTTCAATTGAAATATGATAATGATGTGATAACTTAGCTCACTTATTTGGTTGAATTAATAATTTTCAGCTTAGTTAAAGAAATATTCTCCCAAATTTCACTCCACCCATAATATAAGATCCTCTTAAGGTTTTCCCAGACACACAAACTAATCCATAACCAGCTAATAAAAAGCATGCTCCTAAACTTAGCACATCCACTAAATAATTCACACCAACTAAAGAGATAATAAATATGTAAAAACAAAAGAGAAGATCATAATTTTACTTCATTGGTTAGATAAATAATGTTTGTGTCAAAATTACTTTATTTTAAGCAATTAATGATGTTCTCATTTGCACTAAAGTGGTTTGAGAACTCTGCCTTAAGAAACTTGGTCAAAAATGAAAACATCCCAAGAGTGTCCATGTAGCTGAGAAAGTTCTAGGGTAAATTTTAGAGGACCATATAGAAATGAACTTAGGTTTATTTTGGTGAATATCTAAGTATGTGTTTCAAAAGTCTATAAAAAATTAATGAATGATGTTTAGACATGCAGATGAATGGACATGTTAAATGTAACTTATCGTAGAAAGTATGTTAACATGCAACTATATGGAAAACTCATAGAAAGATGATATCTATGCTCATATGATTTGGAAATTTAGTGATTGAATAGTGATATATTACATATAATAGTGAACAAGATCATATTGATTTTTGATAGAGTGGTAAATTATGTTTATATGTATGAAATTTAATTTAAACAGTAGGTGAGTTAACATGGAAAAGTAACTTACACCTAGATAATTTATGTGTAACCACATTGTTAACCACCCAATAAAATAGCCAAATAGAAACTTATAAAACTAAAATATTCATGAATTAACAAATAATAGCCACTAAAATTTACCCTATGAGCAAATTATAGACATCATGTTGGGTAACATTATCCCAACTAAATAATTTGACCCAAGAAACCTATTTTTTTATGTTTATATCAATGTAACCCTTATTAAAAACACTTTAATTTATTTATGATAAACCATTAATGTCATGATCAAAGAAAATATGAGGAAATTTAGACTTATAGGTTTTTGTGAAATACCCACTATTCCACAAATGGTAGATTGTTCAAATATTAAATATGGAGTATATAGGACCTTGTTATCATGGTATAATCATGGGAATATCAAGATAATTTAATGATATGACAACCCAAAGTAAACCTAGATGGTTACTCTATCATTTTGGGTATAGCTTGGATATATAAAAATGATTCATTATTATTTTTAGGTTAGGTAAAAATCTAATTTCCAATGGAAATACCAAGAAGATGATGACCAAGTACCCATATAAACCCTTCTCACCATTGAATGTAACATTTTATTGTAAAAATAATAGGAAAACATAGTCACTTCTAATGTCATAAAACATATATATAATATACCAACATGAATAACCTCCTCGAATGCATATATTATCCCCTTAATAATATTTATAGTATAATAATCCTTACACATGAGGGAAGATATAAAAATTGTCCATGACCTCCTACCATACACTTTACACCTTATCAATCTCATAGGTAATGTTGAATATATGAAAAACCTATCAAAATAAGTGCATTTATTACTAGGAAAACCTCTCAACATCAATAATAAATTGAATCTCCAATAGGAAACCTATCTAGTCATGATGGTACAAAAAAAAATAACATTTGCATGAAAAAATCATGATATGTGAGGAATACACATATATCTCTACACTCACCACATATACATTAAATAAGAGTGCAAACCCATTAGTAAACATCAATGAAGGGTAAACCCTATTGTTAGAGAGATTATAAATATTTAATTTCAAACATTCTTAGATGTAGGCTTTATGTATCCCATATTTGATAGCTAATGAGTATCTCAACTTGTTTTTGTTATAAAAAAGAATGGGAAAATGACACATTTATGTGGACTATAGATAATAAACATTACCATAAGTAAAGATAATTTTACTCTTCATTCATTGACTAGGTTCTTAACACTCTCTCTAGAAATAATTATTTCTCTTTCCTTGAAAGATTTAGTAGATACAACCAGTTCAAAATTTCCATATAATACCAAGATAAGATAACATTTACATGCCTTTGGGGCACATATGCTTATTCGATCATCCCATTTGGGATATGTAATGATATTTTCACCTTCCAAATGGGTGTCTTGATAGTTTTTGTGGATCTATCTCATGATTGTGTTTAAATATATATGGATGACTTCATGGTTTATGGGAACACTATAAATGAAAACCTCACCAAATTGAATAAATTTATCCAATGTTGTCAAGATAATATCATGCCATTAATTCATGCTAAATTTTGAATTTTAATCCAATAAAATATTATATTAGGACACCATATTTCTATTTTAGGTATTGAGGTAGATCCTACTAAGATAGAAGTCACTAAGAACTTTCCTACACCAGAAAAGTAACAAGTTATGAGAATTTTCTTAGGACATGCTAGATATTACCATAGATTCATCAAGATCTTTACCAAGATATCAACTTCATAATTTTTTTTGATAAAAAATATGCTAATTTTGTATGGAGTGGTGCATGTTAGGAATATTTTTAAATTCTCAAAGACTTACTTGGGATAATGCCCATGTTAAGTAGTCTAAATTAGTAGTCACCCTTCCACATTCATAATTATGCATCTCTCAAAACACTTAGGGTAGTCCTTGGGCAAAAGTATGGGTCACTTAGATAAGTTATCTATTCATTAGTAAAAATCTACAATATACCAAACTAAACTACATAACTACAAAGAAGGAATTCATCACAGTAGTGTATGTTATAAACAAATTTAGACATTACATCATTGACTCTCATGTTTTTGTTCAAAATGACCATGATAATATTAAATATTTAATGAAAAATCTATTTATAATTAGTAGTATAATTAGATGATTATTATTTTTTTAGGAATTTGACATTACCATTGTGGATAAACCTAGTAAAGACAATGTAGTTGTATATATTTTTTATATGTTATAATATGATGAAAAAAAATCACTTGTAATTGAATCTTTCCATAATGAACATCTCTTTTATTTTACTATTAACACTCATTGATTTGTAAATATTAATAAAAATTTAGATGTAGGTCATACTCCTACACACTTTTCACCAAAATAAATTTAAACTTTATGTCCAAGATCATTCCATATTCATGGATTTTCGAATACCTCCTTTACATAGGGCATGATCTGATCATGTGAATATGTGTGAGAGAGGATGAAGTTTTTAATATCCTTTATGTATGTCATGATGAACCCTATGGGGGAAATTTTACTAGAAATAAGATATCCTATTAGATCCATACAAATAGTTACTATTGGACCACTCTAAATAGAGACATTATTGCATATACTCTAATATCTCCAAGAGTAGAAGGAATAAGTTAAATAATTACATTGTAAACATAGTTTTCATAAAAATATAGTAATTTATTATTATTATTATATTCATATTCATGAATATGTTAAAATATTATATAACTTTTTATGGGGTGTTTATAGGACCCATCTAATATTCCCATGAACTAACTGCTTATTACTAATAATTAAAATAATAAAACAAAACATAATGTAAATAAATTTGGATCAACTAACCCAACAAATCCCACCTTGATCAAACAAGGGGAATAAATGATGATCTAGATATATGATGATGATGTCATAAAAATTATTTACTAGACTTGAAAATAACATGTTGTACATATTGGCACTGACCATAATTGATTCCATTCCATATAGGCACCTACCCCAAGAGTTATGGCATAAAGATTGATAAATATGATCAAGGCTTGCTCATCCCTAATGATCATAGTATTGTACTATAGTATAACACAATCAAGGACTATTTAGCCACATAGATCCATATAAGATATCACACAAAAACCCATCCAAGTGACTTTTCAATATTGTGTATGACACATTTCCCTAATTCCCAACAAATTTTGATGAGCTTTACTCAACACTGAAGGTGATAGAAACCCATATAAACTTGTATAATCATTGATGAATAATCAAATAACATGAAATATCTTCCCCCTTCATGTGATAGGTGAGAAGACCTTATAGTAAAAAACCAAATCAAAAATACTTTGTCTACTCATCATTATGATTACCAATGGAGAGAAAAAACCAAAAGTGAAATAATCATACTACTACTTTCAAATTTTCCATTCAAGAATTTGAACCCAAACTCTTAGTGAATAGATAGTTGGAGAATGGAATTAGTCCTCTAACCTATAATTGATCATCCAACATCTAGTGTGACACACTTTATAAATCAAAAGTATCTTAATAAACTTGTAAAGGATGAGATGGTCACTGATAATACAAGCATTAGGTGACATTATGAAAATTTGCAATTTGAATATGTTATTTTTGTATAAAAATGAACCTTTATTTATCATGTTTCAATATATTTGTTAAAAAATCCATTAAATTAAGCTTAAAATCATATAATTTACCATTTTGATGTGTTTAAAACATTCAAAAACCTATAAATCTACTGGTCACATGACCACCTTAAAATAAAATACTAGGTTTTTGAAAAAAGTATCGTAACGCAATCTACTCAATGATGAATGCAACAAAGTTTGTGACCAAAAGAAAATTTGAGAAAAAAATATAATTTGAATTTTTGAAATATTATCATCTCAAATTTATAAATTGACTAAAAAAATACTTTATCCACCTCACCATCAACCAATTTAATAATACAAATCAATAATGTTCTATGTAACCCTAATTTTTATAATTTGAAAAATTGTGTGTGTGTGTGGGCATGCGCACACACACTTGTGTGTGTGTGTGTGTGTGTGTGTGTGTGTGTGTGTGTGTGTGTGTGTGTGTGTGTGTGTGTGTGTGTGTGTGTGTGTGTGTGTGTGTGTGTGTGTGTGTGTGTGTGTGTGTGTGTGTGTGTGTGTGTGTGTGTGTGTGTGTGTGTGTGTGTGTGTGTTTGAGTGTGTGTGTGTGTGTGGGTTAGGAATAGCATATAGTCCCATTAGGCCCATATAGTTATGTTAGGCTTAGGGGTCTCACAACCAAATATCTATATAGGGGCGTATAGTCCCATCAGACCCATTTAATTTACTATATATAGATGGGATAATCACCCCATATATAGATAAGGCCTCTATGAAAACACCACTTTCTTCACCCTAGCATTCCAAAGCCATCAGTTCCTTCACCCTACCCTTATCATACCAAGTGGAGTGGGCACACTAAAACAATGATTAATCATCCCCATATAGAGGGGATCCCATATACATTTATATGATGAGGGGGATCTCCCCACCCTAGCCTAAATTAGATGGGAAATAGGGTCAATTTTGATATGGGAAAGTGCCTATAGATTTCTATAGCCACATTTAAGATCAAAATCCCACCCAAAACCTAAATACATTAGGATCAATCACCACATCATCCATCTATTATAAATGTGATATGACTGATGATTGTATTATATATAGTCTCTAAGCCCATTCATATGAAGGAAACTATCTATATCTAGTTTATAGTTCCTAGTTTCCCCATATATAGAGGGGGTCATTTATATATAGATAAGAACCTAATGAAAGATAGATAAGGAATTACTAATTATCTTCAATGGGAATCTTTGTTGTGTATAGCCATAGTTAGGCTCCCTATATATCCATATGGTGAGTTTTTAAGGTGTGAGCGATAGGTCTATATATGAATGACATGCCCCATACCATATAGTTAAGTTAGTAGGTCATCAGGAGAGGGAAAATATCTCATTTTTTTATCAAGTACCCCACATAGTTATAGGGTTATAGAGTTATATGGGTCCTCACCATATATAGGGATCCCCCTCCAAATATAATTCATGCTTTGGATATAGATTCAATGGAGTACCCCATATATTGATTAGGTGGCCAAAATTTCCCCTATATATAGATATGGGTATCCATATCTATTATATCTAGGAGTAGTTCACTATGTTAGGCTCTGTTTACCCATCACCAAATAGATATAAATTAATATATCTTTTTGGGATTTCCATTTAAACTATATACATATTATGTTTATTATTCAATCACCCTTCACTAATTAGAGGGATCTCCTTTATGATTATAGATTATACTTATGGATTATATATCACCTCAATATTTTACACTTGGAAAACTCAAACCTTGGATGTTCCTCTCAGTTATGGACCTTTCTCACTTTTAAAAGTCTTGTATCTACTCAATCTTGTGATCCTTGGCCTATCTCTTGGTCTGACCAATCTTATATTGATGACTCAGACATTCTATCTTTCCCATAATCCCTAAAACCTACTTTATCTCCCACTCTATAAGTTTTTAGTTTGTACATGCTTTCTTATTCCTTGGACACTAGCATCGAGGATAGACATCTATGTCAACATAGGTATCCTACTAAAAAACAAGTGCCTAATGCCCTAACGTCATCTAATTTACAAATGAAATGTATCCTAATGATTGGCCTACATGATTTGATGCATTTTATTAATCTAAATGGATTTATATAAATGTAAAATAAACCCCCATTCACTCCTCACCTAGCATACACTTAAAAAAAATTTACCAACTCATCAGGTAACTTATAAAAAGAATTCAATCAAGAACTCATGTGAGAAAAGATTCCCTATTTTCTCTTATTTCCATATCAATCATAGGGATAACACATACATAGGTCTGAAGTATTGAAGGAGCATCCCAAGATCTATATTTTCCAAGTTATAAGCAAGGTCATTGTTATACTTATTTTCCACATATTGCATGATCCACACATAAGCTAATATGTAGGATAGAATTACATTATTCTAAGGCCCTCTTTGGAGTATTATCGATGTAGGCATTGCTCATTAATAGAGGTGTATTTTGGGTTAGCTTGACACCATGTGCCCATTAACCCATTTTTCCCAAGTTCACTATGAATATGAAGAACTAGGGTATTGTAATTTAATGATGAGTGATAGTCCATGGCCTAGATATGTGCACCAGAATAAAGGCAATGAAAAACCCAAAAGCATCTATATGGTTGCATCTTTTTCTATCATGTATTATGTACAAAACACCTATATCAAGTTTAGATAGTAGTGTTGGCATAACCATCAAAATCTGACATTAGTGTTTGAAGTTATAGAGGCACTTAATCCAAAATTTAAAGACTCTTTTAGTCTAATTTCTACGTATTCCAAATCTAGAACTATGTTAGCATCAAAACTAGCTAAGTACTTTATTTCTTTGTCATTTCCATATCTAGTATATCTATATTTTACTATTTTTAGCCTATCTCAGTTTAATGAATTTAGTATATGTTATATCTAAGTTTAACATCCAATTATCCTACTATAGAGATAGTTTATCACCATTATACCTTAGGCTATCTCTATCCACTTTAACCCTATATAACCCCAATCCAAATTTTTAAAGTTAAATATTTGGTTGACCTAATTTGTATGAATGTAAACATTTTTTATTCTTAGGTTTTTCAATCATCTAGAGTTTTATATTGTACCTTTTAATTTCATGCTTATATTATTTTGCATGTAACCTAGGCATAGCCCTAGATTAGGAGGTATGACTATTAAACACATTGAGCTTACCCTCCCACCAAATGATAACTCTAGGATCAAAATAGATTGAACCTTGTCCCCGCTTAGTGCGAGTGCACAATTATTTTATTAATTTCAAAAAAATAAGTACATAAGGGTGCCTTTACTCTGCTAACCCTTTCACAAAGCAAATATGGATATATAGAGTTTTTACCAATGACCGGTAAAAACAACTAATCCAATAACCAACTAAATATGAGAAAACAACTTGTAAAACAAATCTAATTAATAAACATAAAACATAAAAACTACCTAATAATTAAACTAAGTTTATTTATTTTATGGGGGTGTCTTTATAAAAGATGCATGCCCCATTTACAATAGTAATTTATTTTCTACCAAAAACTAACCTAACGTTAAGACTTTGGAACAAGTCCTAACAAACCCCCCTATGATCTAAAGTCAGGTCTTTGGACACATACCAAGCATTTTTTTGAATTTTTCAAATTTGATTCTGTCAAGGGGTTTTGTGAAGATATCAGCTGTCTGATCGGCAGTTGGACAATATATTGGATCAAGAGTTTTCTTTGCCACCAGCATTCGCAGATAATGGTATTTGACATCCATATGTTTTGTTTTGGCATGAAACACTAGATTCTTGGACATATTGATTGCGCTCTGATTATCAATGTATAATTGTGTAGGAGCAAACTAAGAAACCTGAAGATCTTCAAGAATACGACGAAGGTAAACAATTTCTCTAGAAGCATCCCATGCTGTAATATACTCTGATTCTACTGATGAATTTGCCATTGTATCCTACTTCTTACAACACCAAGCAATGGTAGTTGAACCCATATGCATAGTGTATCCTGTGGTTGACACTCTGTCATCCACACATCCACCAAAATTTGCATCACAATATCCAACAAGTTTGAAGTTCTTGTTGCAGCAGTATTCAAGGCCATATGTTTTCATTCCTTGAAGGTAACGAAGTACTCATTTTGCTGCATGCCAATGAATTTCTCTAGGCTCATGCATAAACCTAGATAAAATTCCAATTGAAAATGAAATATCGGGCCTGGTAGTCATCAAATATATCAAACCTCCCACCAATTTTCTATATGTGGTGCCATCAAAAAAGGCACTGCTATCATCCTTAGACAATTTCGAGTTACTTTCCATGGGAGTGAGGGCAGGTTTGCAATCACTCATGCCAAACCTCTCTAATAACTCAAAAATATACTTAGCTTGTGAAATGAAAATACTATGCTCTTTCTGAGTTACCTCTATGCCTAGATAGTAGTGAATAAGTCCAAGATCTGTCATCTCAAACCCATCTTTTAATTCCTTCTTCACAAACTTGTTATGATTTTCATCATTACCTATAATAAACAAGTCATCAACATAGAGAACTAATATCACCATTTTCTTACCTTGCACTTGAAAATACAGAGTATCATCTGATTCACTGCGATGAAAACCAATGGATTTCAAGTATGAATCCATTTTTTCATACCAAGCCCTGGGTGCCTGTTTGAGCCCATACAAAGCTTTTGTCAATTTACACACTTTGTGTTCAGCACCCACCTATTCAAAACCCTGAGGTTGTTTCATATAGACTTCTTCCTGTAAATCACCATTCAAAAAAGCACTTTTAACATCCAATTGATGTACTTTCCAACCATTTTGTGCTGCTAAGGCAAGTACCATACGAATAGTGTGCCATTTGGCAGTTGGTGCAAATGTTTCCTCATAATCAATACCTTCTTGTTACGCATATCCTTTGGCAATAAGTCGTGCCTTATGTTTATCAATGGAGCCATCTGATTTATACTTAGTCCTATAAACCCATTTACATCCAATGGGTTTAACATGTGGAGGAGGATCAACTAAAACCCATGTATTATTGTTGAGTATGGAATCATACTCACATTTCATTGCCTATTGCCAAACATGTTCAGTAGATGCCTCCTCAAAAGTGGATGGCTCAGTGGAAGTAGTAACAACCATAGCATAGTTCACCTATTTTTGAGAATTCTTGGGCCCTGTTAAACCAACTTCATCTGCTGTAAAGTCAAAAAAAGTACTTTGAGCCCATTTTGGATACTTAGACAAATTATTCAAATTAGGGACTCCAGAATTCTCATTAGGTGTGTCATTCGAAAGGGGACTTAGAGAATTTTCAACAATTTCTAAGTCATCAACCTGTGAACTTGTAGATGGAGAGGAAAGTGAAGGAATTTGAGTCTCATACCATAACTTCGAAGAGTTATCCCCATTGTTTAAACCCTTATCTCTTTTTGCATTTTTCCTCTCTAATCTATCAAGTTGAGAATCAATCTCTGTAGTGTTCATAGTCCCAAATTCATCAAATATTACATCTCGACTCACTATGAATTTTCTTGAATCTTGTGCAAGCAACCGAAACCCCTTTTTATCTTCAGAATAACCAAGTAAGATGCATTTTTGACTTCGTGGTTTTAACTTAGTTCTATGTTTAGGAGGAACCAAAGCAAAACAAAGACATCCAAACACTTTCAAGGGTTTAACTTTGGGTTTAAACCCATACCATGCCTCATATGGAGTTTGTCCCAAAAGAGCAACTGTGGGGGACCTGTTTCTCAAATACACTGCAGTACCAATGGCTTCGGCCCAAAACTTATCATCAAGCTGTTTATAGTGCAACATGGCACGTGCTATGCCGTCTAAATTTCTATTCATTCGTTCAAATTCTCCATTTTGTTGTGGAGTATAAGCATTACTATATTGTCAATGAATTCCATGTTCTCGACAATAGTCTAAAAATTCATTAGAGGTATACTCACCTCCATTATCTGAATGAAGAGTGGCCAAATGTGAACCTGTTTCTTTTTCGACTAAGTGTAACCAATCAACAAACTTAGCAAAAACTTCAGATTTGTTTTTCATAAAGAATACCCAAGTCATCCTAGAAAAGTCATCAATAAACAAGACAAAGTATCTACACCCACCAATGGATGACTTTTTCATGTCACATACATCACTATGAACTAACTGTAAACATCTGTTAGCTCTCCAAGATGACTGTTTAGGAAATTTTTCCCGATTTTGTTTTCCCAAAACACATGACTCACAAATAATACTATCTTTGTGAAAAGTGGGCAACCCATTCACCATACCATATCTTTGCAAATCCACTAAAGAGTGGATATTCAAATGTCCATAGCGGAGATGCCATAACTGCTGTGTAGACATAGTACCTGTACCTGTATCAACAACTGCTGCAAGTTCTATATTTTGAGGAAGCACCTTACAATGCAATCTAACCAAGTTACCATCTTCATTTCCTGTATACATGGTTTTATAATTATCCTTCACTGAATTGATGTAAATGAGCCCATACTCAAGCACAATTTGATAACCCTTCTTTCGAATAGTTACCAAAGAAAGTAAGTGTTTCTTCAATGTGGGAACATACCAAAAATCCTCCAAGTATTTTATAGACCCATTAGGAAGAAGAATTCGAATAGAACCAAGTCCTAGTGGTGTATGCATAGACTTATCTGCTAAGGCAACTGGAGAGAGAGAAGCTTCCTTATAAGACCAAAAGAAATCTCTCCTAAATGTCATGTGTTTGGTTGCTCCTGTGTCTAAAACCCATACATCTGTGAGCTCATCTCGAGCCTCATATTCAACATAATCAATGTGCCCCAAAGAAGTAAATGCAAATTCATGGGCAACATTACTAGATTCATCATAGTCATGATCGACATACTGAGCAGAGTTAGTCTTAGTCGCTTTTTGTGGCCTCTAAATTTTATCAAAAGGAATCCTACATTGTGAGGCAATGTGACCAAATTTTCCACATCTATGACACTGAATGTCAGATCTACCTCGACCTTTGCCCCTATATGAATTGTGACCATGTCCTCGATCACTTGTTTCATGTGAATGTGATTGATTAGATTGTTGATTATGTGAATGACCCCTACCTCTATTTTGATATCTACCTCCTCTGTAACCTCGACCCCCTCTATAACTATTTTCTCTATTGTTTTGATGCCCAGATGAAGATGAACTAGGCTTTGACTCTAAAACATGGGCTTCTTCAGTTTTCTTGGATTTCTTGGGTAGAGAGAGGTCATGTTGGATGAGCAACTCAGCCAACTTATCAAAGGTGATGCCTGTGATCTTGTCAGAGACATGCAACATTTCAACAAAATTCTTATAGGACCCTGGTAGTCCTTTCAAAGCAGCAGTAACTATGAGGTCATCATCTAGTTTTCCAAAACCAGCCTTAGTGTACTCAGTAGTGATATTTTTCAACTTAGACATATATTCTCCCATATCCCCATCCTCATCTAATGACAAAGTAAACAACTGCATATGAATATCTATCTTCTTATGCTTTGGTTTCTTATCATACAAATCAGACATTGTTTTCCACGCAGTGTAACTATGAGGAGAATTTTCAATATGAACATACGTATCATGAGTACAACAACATTTAATGAGAGCTAAGGCCTTAGAATCATGCAAATTGAAAATATCTAACTTACCTTGCTCTGTTGGCAATGTGGGATTTTCATTCTTAACAATATCCCATAACTCATTAAACACTAGTGAAGCCTCCATCAATCGTTCCCAATCTGAATAATTGGAAATTGTTAATCTATCACCATCTGAAAGCAAATTCTAAATTTTTGGCATTTTTGAAATGAAAGAAAGTGCAGTAGAAAAATGTGCGACAAAATGCGAAAGAAATGAAACAAATATCACACTCACTGCACAAGACATTGCTTCTACGGGGTTTTGCACTTAACCTCCGCGTAGAACGTAAAAGAAAAAACAAGTATTTTTGATGGGTTTTGCACTTAACCACACCAAAAATAATGATTACACTCTTATTTCTCCAAATTACAACCTTATTTCACCAATTACACCCTTATCTCACCACAACAATGCGAAATAAAAAAGATTGAATTTCACCCCTTTTTCAAAAAATAAATAACACAATACAATAAGTATGTGTTTTACAATATTCAAAATTAAAAGGGAATATTCATTTTTCAAAAAAGTATATTCCAAGGCAAAAAGAAATTTTCTCCAAAAAGGGATTTGAACCCTTGACCTCCTCCCTTGCAAGCTTTTAGCAAAATAGGCTTAACCAATTACTCTAAGAGTATTTACAAAATGTTATACTCAAAAATTTAAATTTATACCAGATTTCTGTGTATGAGGGAAAATAAAAAAAATTACATGAGAATGTAAATAAATAAATTCTTTTTCCCTTTCTTTTTTATTTGACAACCTTCACTTCAAGCTTTCTCCTGGGTGGGCCCTCCACAGCAAATTTTTGAAAAATAAAACTTTAGAACAGCAAAAAATAATTTCTGAACTTTATTTCAACGCCATGCTTGCCTGGGACGCCATGGCTGCTACTGAAAACTTTTTCTCCACCTGCTCTCTCTCACCTAGGCCGTATAAATCCGTACATGCTGCTAAAAAATGATTTTGACAGTGTTTTTGCAATTTTTTAAGGTATATTTTGCAGTGAATGAATCAAAAAACAAGCCTGGGTGTTGGAAACGCCGTACAATAGGCCGTATAAGTCTATTTTTTAAATATTTTCAATTAAAAATGCAACAACAGAGGTTTTAAATGCTATTTACTGATGTTTTTCAGAGGTTTTCCATAGAAATGAATGTTATACTCATAATGACAACCATTAATGAAAAGTTTCAGATGTTTTCTCAGATAAAAGGCCGTACAAATCTGATTTTGGCTCAAAAATAATGAATTAATAACATTTAAATGCTAAAATTCATTTTTATGCCAAATGAGGAGGCTTAACAGAGGAAAAATGGAGTATGAATGGAGTATGAATGATCCAAAAAAAAACAGACAGTGGTATATGGAAAATATAGGTTTAAATATAAATAATTTTTGAAAAATTAAAATGATTTAATAATTTTTCAAAATATTTAAACCAAACTATATGGCATACCTTATGTTCATGCCAAAAGAAATCACACCTTCCTCCTTCGAATTCACCGTGCTCCTAACCATGCTCTGATACCACTGATAACTCCAGGATCAAAATAGATTGAACCTTGTCCCCGCTTAGTGCGAGTGCACAAGTATTTTATTAATTTCAAAAAAATAAGTACATAAGGGTGCCTTTACTCCATTAACCCTTTCACAAAGCAAATATGGATTTATATAGTTTTTACCAATGACCGATAAAAACAACTAATCCAATAACCAACTAAATACGGGAAAACAACCCGTAAAACAAATATAATTAATAAACATAAAACATAAAAACTACCTAATAATTAAACTAAGTTTATTTATTTTATGGGGGTGTCTTTATAAAAGATGCATGCCCCATTTACAATAGTAATTTATTTTCTACCAAAAACTAACCTAAGGTTAAGACTTTGGAACAAGTCCTAACCAACCCCCCTATGATCTAAAGTCAGGTCTTTGGACACATACCAAGCATTTTTCTGAATTTTTCAAATTTGATTCTGCCAAGGGGTTTTGTGAAGATATCAGCTGTCTGATCGGCAGTTGGACAATATATTGGGTCAAGAGTTTTCTTTGCCACCAGCATTCGCAGATAATGGTATTTGACATCCATATGTTTTGTTTTGGAATGAAACACTGGATTCTTGGACATCTTGATTGCACTCTGATTATCAATGTATAATTGTGTAGGAGCAAACTAAGAAACCTGGAGATCTTCAAGAATATGATGAAGGTAAACAATTTCTCTAGAAGCATCCCATGCTGCAATATACTCTGATTCTACTGATGAATTTGCCACTGTATCCTACTTCTTACAACACCAAGCAATGGTAGCTGAACCCATATGCATAGTATATCCTGTGGTTGACACTCTGTCATCCACACATCCACCAAAATCTGCATCACAATATCCAACAAGTTTGAAGTTCTTGTTGCTGCGGTATTCAAGGCCATATGTTTTCGTTCCCTCAAGGTAACGAAGTACTCATTTTGTTGCATGCCAATGAATTTCTCTAGGCTCATGCATAAACCTAGATAAAATTCCAACTGAAAATGAAATATCGGGCCTGGTAGTCATCAAATATATCAAACCTCCCACCAATTTTCTATATGTGGTGCCATCAAAAAAGGCACTGCTATCATCCTTAGACAATTTCAAGTTACTTTCCATGGGAGTGAGGGTAGGTTTGCAATCACTCATGCCATACCTCTCTAATAACTCAGAAATATACTTAGTTTGTGAAATGAAAATACTATGCTCTTTCTGAGTTACCTCTATGCCTAGATAGTAGTGAAGAAGTCCAAGATCTGTCATCTCAAACCCATCTTTTAATTCCTTCTTCACAGACTTGTTATGATTTTCATCATTACCTGTAATAAACAAGTCATCAACATAGAGAACTAATATCACCATTTTATTACCCTGCACTCAAAAATAGAGAGTATCATCTGATTCACTGTGATGAAAACCAATGGATTTCAAGTATGAATCCATTTTCTCATACCAACCCCTGGGTGCTTGTTTGAGCCCATACAAAGCTTTTGTCAATTTACACACTTTGTGTTCAGCACCCACCTGTTCAAAACCCTGAGGTTCTTTCATATAGACTTCTTCCTGTAAATCACCATTCAAAAAAGCGCTTTTAACATCCAATTGATGTACTTTCCAACCATTTTGTGCTGCTAAGGCAAGTACCATACGAATAGTGTGCCATTTGGCAGTTGGTGCAAATGTTTCCTCATAATCAATACCTTCTTGTTGTGCATATCCTTTGGCAACAAGTTGTGCCTTATGTTTATCAATGGAGCCATCTGATTTATACTTAGTCCTATAAACCCATTTACATCCGATGGGTTTAACATGTGGAGGAGGATCAACTAAAACCCATGTATTATTGTTGAGTATGGAATCATACTCACATTTCATTGCCTATTGCCAAACATGTTCAGTAGATGCCTCCTCAAAAGTTGATGGCTCAGTGGAAGAAGTAGTAACAACCATAGCATAGTTCACCTATTTTCTAGAATTCCTGGGCCCTGTTAAACCAACTTCATCTGTTGTCAAGTCAGAAAAAGTACTTTGAGCCCATTTTGGATACGTAAAAAAATTATTCAAATCAGGGACTCCAAAATTCTCATTAGGTGTGTCATTCGAAAGGGGACTTAGAGAATTTTCAACAATTTCTAAGTCATCAACCTGTGAACTTGTAGATGAAGGAGAGGAAAGTGAAGGAATTTGAGTCTCATACCATAACTTTGAAGAGTTATCCCCATTGTTCAAACCCTTATCTCTTTTTGCATTTTTCCTCTCTAATCTATCATGTTGAGAATCAATCTCTACAGTGTTCATAGTCCCAAATTCATCAAATATTACATCTCGACTCACTATGAATTTGCCTGAATCTTGTGCAAGCAAACGAAACCCCTTTTTATCTTCAGAATAACCAAGAAAGATGCATTTTCAACTTCATGGTTCCAACTTAGTTCTATATTTAGGAGGAACCAAAGCAAAGCAAAGACATCCAAACACTTTCAAGGGTTTAACTTTGGGTTTAAACCCATACCATGCCTCATATGGAGTTTGTCCCAAAAGTGCAACTGTGGGGGACCTGTTTCTCAAATCCACTGCAGTACCAACGCTTTCTGCCCAAAACTTACCATCAAGTTGTTTATAGTGCAACATGGCACGTGTTATGCCCTCTAAATTTCTATTCATTCGTTCAGATACTCAATTTTGTTATGGAGTATAAGCATTACTATATTGTCGATGAAATCCATGTTCTCGACAATAGTCTAAAAATTCAATAGAGGTATACTCACCTCCATTATCTGAACGAAGAGTGGCCTAATGTGAACCTGTTTCTTGTTCGACTAAGTGTAACCAATAAACAAACTTAGCGAAAACTTTAGATTTGTTTTTCATAAAGATTACCCAAGTCATCCTAGAAAAGTCATCAATAAACAAGACAAAGTATCTACACCCACCAATGGATGACTTTTTCATGTCACATACATCACTATGAACTAACTGTAAACATCTGTTAGCTCTCCAAGATGACTGTTTAGGAAATTTTTCCCAATTTTGTTTGCCCAAAACACATGACTCACAAAGAATACTATCTTTACAAAAAGTGGGCAACCCATTCACCATATTATATCTCTGCAAATCCACTAAAAAGTGGATATTCAAATGTCCATAGCGGAGATGCCATAACTGCTGTGTAGACATAGTACCTGTACCTGTATCAACAACTACTACAAGTTCTATATTTAGAGGAAGCACCTTACAATGCAATCTAACCAAGTTACCATCTTCATTTCCTGTATACATGGTTTTATAATTATCCTTCACTGAATTGATGTAAATGAGCCCATACTCAAGCACAATTTGATAACCTTTCTTTCGAATAGTTACCAAAGAAAGTAAGTGTTTCTTCAATGTGGGAACATACCAAACATCCTCCAAGTATTTTATAGACCCATTAAGAAGAAGAATTCGAATAGAACCAAGTCCTAGTGGTGTATGCATAGACTTATCTGCTAAGGCAACTGGAGAGAGAGATGTTTCCTTATAAGACCAAAAGAAATCTCTCCTAAATGTCATGTGTTTGGTTGCTCCTGTGTCTAAAACCCATACATCTGTGAGCTCATCTCGAGCCTCATATTCAACATAATCAATGTGCCCCAAAGAAGTAAATGCAAATTCATCGGCAACATTACTAGATTCATCATAGTCATGATTGACATACTGAGCAGAGTTAGTCTTAGTCGCTTTTTGTGGCCTCTGAATTTTATCAAAAGGAATCCTACATTGTGAGGCAATGTGACCAAATTTTCCACATTTATGACACTGAATGTCAGATCTACCTCGACCTTTGCCCCTATATGAATTGTGACTATGTCCTCGATCACTTGTTTCATGTGAATGTGATTGATTAGATTGTTGATTATGTGAATGACCCCTACCTCTGTTTTGATATCTACCTCCTCTGTAACCTCGACCCCCTCTATAACTATTTTCTCTATTGTTTTGATGCCCAGATGAAGATGAACTAGGCTTTGACTCTAAAACATGGGCTTCTTCAATTTTCTTGGATTTCTTGGGTAGAGAGAGGTCATGTTGGATGAGCAACTCAGCCAACTTATCAAAGGTGATGCCTGTGATCTTGTCAGAGACATGCAACATTTCAACAAAATTCTTATAGGACCCTGGTAGTCCTTTCAAAGCAGCAGTAACTATGAGGTCATCATCTAGTTTTCCAAAACCAGCCTTAGTGTACTCAGTAGTGATATTTTTCAACTTAGACATATATTCTCCCATATCCCCATCCTCATCTAATGACAAAGTAAACAATTGCATATGAATATATATCTTCTTATGCTTTGGTTTCTTATCATATAAATCAGACAATGTTTTCCACGCAGTGTAACTATGAGGAGAATTTTCAATATGAACATACGTATCATGAGTACAACAACATTTAATGAGAGCTAAGGCCTTAGAATCACGCAAATTGAAAATATCTAACTTACCTTGTTCTATTGGCAATGTGGGATTTTCATTCTTAACAATATCCCATAACTCATTAAACACTAGTGAAGCCTCCATCAATCGTTTCCATTCTGAATAATTGGAAATTGTTAATCTATCACCATCTGAAAGCAAATTCTAAATTTTTGGCATTTTTGAAATGAAAGAAAGTGCAGTAGAAAAATTTGCGACAAAATGCGAAAGAAATGAAACAAATATCACACTCACTGCACAAGACACTGCTTCTACGGGGTTTTGCACTTAACCTCCGTGTAGAACGTAAAAGAAAAAACAAGTATTTTTGATGGGTTTTGCACTTAACCACACCAAAAATAATGATTACACCCTTATTTCGCCAAATTACAACCTTATTTCACCAATTACACCCTTATCTCACCACAACAATGCGAAAGAAAAAAGATTGAATTTCGCCCCTTTTTCAAAAAATAAATAACACAATACAATAAGTATGTGTTTTACAATATTCAGAATTAAAAGGGAATATTCCTTTTTCAAAAAAGTATATTCCAAGGCAAAAAGAAACTTTCTCCAAAAAGGGATTTGAACCCTTGACCTCCTCCCTTGCAAGCTTTTAGCAAAATAAGCTTAACCAATTGCTCTAAGAGTATTTACAAAATGTTTTACTCAAAAATTTAAATTTATACCAGATTTCTGTGTATGAGGGAAAATTAAAAAAATTACATGAGAATGTAAATAAATAAATTCTTTTTCCCTTTCTTTTTTATTTGACAGCCTTCACTTCAAGCTTTCTCCAAGGGTGGGCCCTCCACTGCAAATTTTTGAAAAATAAAACTTTAGAACAGCAAAAAATAATTTCTAAACTTTATTCCAGTGCCATGCTTGCCTAGGACACCATGGCTACTGCTGGAAACTTTTTCTCCACCTGCTCTCTCTCACCTAGGCCGTACAAATCCATACAGGCTACTAAAAAATGATTTTGAATGTGTTTTTGCAAATTTTTAAGGTATATTTTGCAGTGAATGAATCAAAAAAAACCCTGGGCATTGGAAAGGCCGTACAACAGGCCGTACAAGTCTGGTTTTTCTAGATTTTCAATTAAAAATGCAACAACAGAGGTTTTAAATGTTATTTGTTGATGTTTTTCAGAGGTTTTCCACAGAAATGAATGTTATACTCATAATGACAGCCATTAATGAAAAGTTTCAGATGTTTTCTCAGATAAAAGGCCATAAAAATCTAATTTTGGCTCAAAAATAATGAATTAATAACATTTAAATGCTAAAATTCATTTTTATGCCAAATGAGGAGGCTTAATAGAGGAAAAATGGAGTATGAATGGAGTATGAATGATCCAAAAAAAAACAGACAGTGGTATATGGAAAATATAGGTTTAAATATAAATAATTTTTGAAAAATTAAAATGATTTAATAATTTTTCAAAATATTTAAACCAAACTATATGGCATACCTTATTTTCATGCCAAAAGAAATCACACCTTCCTCCTTCAAATTCACCGTGCTCCCAACCATGCTCTGATACCACTGATAACTCCAGGATCAAAATAGATTGAACCTTGTCCCCACTTAGTGTGAGTGCACAAGTATTTTATTAATTTCAAAAAAATAAGTACATAAGGGTGCCTTTACTCCATTAACCCTTTCACAAAGCAAATATGGATTTATATAGTTTTTACCAATGACCGGTAAAAACAACTAATCCAATAACCAACTAAATACGGGAAAACAACCCGTAAAACAAATCTAATTAATAAACATAAAACATAAAAACTACCTAATAATTAAACTAAGTTTATTTATTTTATGGGGGTGTCTTTATAAAAGATGCATGCCCCATTTACAATAGTAATTTATTTTCTACCAAAAACTAACCTAACGTTAAGACTTTGGAACAAGTCATAACACCAACTAAGATGTCTCAAACCAATGAGGGATATAATTATATGGTTCATGATGATACCAATGTTGAGAATGAAAAACATACTGATGAGGTTATCATAGAAGAATATTTTGATAATAAAAATCATGAGTCTAATGAAACCAATGCACATGAACAAAAAGATCATGAGCAATTGCATTGTTTCATGAGTGTATTCATCAAAACCATGAATATCTTGATAAAATCTTAAAAACCATTTTAAAAACTAATAATGCAAAAACATAGATGACCAAATAAGTCCATCTATTAATCATATTATTAGAACTATGGGTCACCCCCATATACCAATAACCCTCCCCCTAAACACATTACAACCTAATACTTCTAATAGGGCCATGAGATATGTATTTCAACCTTTGTTTCTTAGAACTATTATTATTACATCTACCATGGGAATAAAAAAAAGTTCCACTCAAATATTGGTTTCTATGCCTATTCAAATCATGATTGCATCCCCTTTGGTGACTACTCAACTTATTAATCTAAATCCCAATGGGTCCATAGTTCAAACACTCCTTCAAGTTATAAATACCTTAGAGGACAAGGTTACAAACATTTAACAAAATTATTTAAATTATCCTCATGCTATTAATTCTCAAGATGTGTTACATAACCCTATTACACTTAAGATATATTTTCACCCTTTGCCAACTAGTTTTTTTGCACCTAAATTCACATTATATGAGGGCAAGGGTGATTCTAAATAACATCTTCAATCTTTTAATATGGCATGCCTAGACTATGCCTATAATGATAAACTTTTGACAAAATTATTCCCAAGAAGCCTCAAGGACTATGTTTTGAGGTGGTTCTATGATTTACCTCTCCAATCTATGAAGATCAGTTTTTAGCACACTTTTCAATTAATATTTCTAAAAAGGTTTCCTATTCTCAAATTTACAAAATCAAACAAGGAACAAATAAACCTATCAATGAATATGTCTTGAGGTACAATATAATGATAGATAAAATTACTAATCCTATGGTAGATAAGGAGTTAAAATACATATTCAAGCAAAGTTTGTTTGATCCTTTACATGAGTCCATTATTTTAAAGAATTTCAAATATTTTGATGAATTATGTCATGTTGTACAGGACCATGAAATGAATTTTGTTTCATTAAATAATCTCAAGTATGTAGAAAACACACCAAATACATCTACATCTAGTACCAATTTTAAAATCAAACCAAGTTATAAGGTCAAAAAATTTGAGCCTAAAAAGGAATCAACAACTACAATTTCACAGTAGCGTAATTGACGTATCTTATATAATGCACTAAGGAGACAATTTACATGTTTACCTAAGTCTCCCACTTCATTACTCCCATGGATAGTAGAGTATCATCTTATATCTCTCCCTCATCCTATAGAGGTTGATATGAATAGACCTCTATCCAAAGGTATGATGTGAATGTTTATTATGATTATCACTAGGGACCAAGAAATTCTATGAATAGATGTTTTACCTTGAATCATAAGATACAAGACCTTATTTATGAACAAAATATTACATTTGATGATCCTACCAAGGAATTAGGTTCACAACCTAGTGATCACCAAAAATAGAAAATATTTAACAATCCTTTGGAATACCATTCTAAAAAGGAACCATAAGTGTAAATGGAATATAATGCACATCCTCCTCCATCACACTATGGGCACTAATTATATGGGATTATTGGTACTTAAAAATGACATATATATCATATGGTTTAGATACCTTATATTAATTTTGATGATACTAATAACAAGGATGATGATTCTAATATTTATTCTTTATTCATTCAAGCATTCCTTGACCACTAGCCTAAACACAGTGATATTATTGAAAATGGTGAAAGTGAAAATGTTTGTACCATGAAATTACTTGTGAATTTAGGTTATTCATAATTATTTTCATGTTTATAGTATATTATTTAGATCATTCGATGCGACCTCATAGAAGGTCCTTAGTGATATTGACCTACCTTTACAGGTCAATCCCACACATGTGGTTACTACCTTTTTAGTTATACCTTACATGGGAATATTTTATATGCTATTGGGAATACCTTAGATCTATACACTTCGATTAGTACCTTATATAGTGCATGGGTGTGTTAAATGCATTCATGTTAATTGAGTAATTATAGTTTCTAGAATGCCATATGAACATCCTCTTGAATAAGAAAAACTGAACACAAGGAAACAGTTATTAAACCCACTAAGGTTAATCTATTATAAAAGGGTAAGTAACATGCAATACCCTTTACCTAATGGCTAATACTTAATAGATAATTACATTAGAGACATATATTGCATATCATGGAATCCCCATTTTTGATTATGCACCATATTCAGATGTCCAAAGCACCTAAACATGTTTCTATTATTGTTATTCAAAAGAAACCATAGAGCACATAGAGATGGGTTCCATGATCCCTTATTCCTTATATTTCTAATTCATGACCACAGAGTCCTATTATACATACATAGATCATCACAAACATTATAGTGATAGATATCACACCTACACATAATCCTTGGCAGTACCACAAATTCCTTGCACTAGGTTCCCTATTGAGGAAATACATGTGACCATTCTTTAGATGGGATCATAGGTTGACCTTTCCTCTTCATATATTCCAAAAATACCAAAAAAATATAAAACATTCAAAAATCAAAAAAGAACATTTTAACACATACATATTCTATTATATCCTTGGAATATATGTGTTAGTTCCATGTTGATGTATGGCATATCAATTACTCCTATATACACATGTGTGTCATGATTATATGTGACTATGATATAATCATACATATATACATGATTTATTCCTATTTTGTATGTTGAGCCTTCCCTCTCCTCATTTCATATGGGCATTGGGGACATCCACCTTTATGATCATGATAGTTCCAAGTTATATCATTATATGGGCACTCTACATTATCATGCTTTGAGCTTATATATGTACTTACACATGCCTTTATACATGATTATATATTTAAAAAGATACTTGATATGTTATGTTGTTGACATTTTTTAATAACATGTTTTATACATGGGATACTATGATATGTTTATGTTGGTTACTTATACTTTCCTGTATGCACTTCCTTGAGTTCATTGCCTTGTTATTGTCTTGATTGTTTGAGAATTTAAATATGCTCTTTTGTTTGTATCCCCTGTGCCTATGTGTGATTTATTTAAAATTTAAATATGCCATTTATTGTTGTATATACATTTTAATATGTAAATATTAATTTTGTGAATATTTGACTAATTCATGTCCCTTCAATTATGTGGCATTTAAATATGCCCTTTGTTTATGGTCTTTTAGGACCATTGTATGTTAACTTGATTTTGAGTGTTCTTGTGTGTGTGCTTGATTTTCTTGTTAAGATTATATTTTTACTATCTAGACATTGACATAATATTTATCATGCATATTGGGCCTTCATGTGATCACATTATTCTATACACTTCAATGCTATATTTACCAAGACATGTTTTTTTATATGCTACATGGTTTCATTCATAGATTATACAATTGTATTATCCTTTTGAAGTGAGGTAACTACCAGTTTATATTCTTCCCTCACATCAAATGGGGGGAATATCTATGTGGGAATGCTTTATAATCATGCTCTCCATACTTATTGACATTTGGCATAGTCTCTAGACTTAGTGGGGGCATGCTTTAAAAGCATGCTCTCCACAACTATGAAGTATTTAGCACACCTAGATTTAGTGGGGCATGCTTTAGAAACATGTTATCCACACTTTATTCACATTTGCACAATTTTTATATTAATTGAAATCATGTCATATAGGCATGGATTCCATAGATTCATAATTTTTAGATTTAGTGGGGGCATGCTTTTAAGGCATGTTCTCCATAATTATTCAGTATGTGGCACACCTAGATTCAATTGGAGCATGTTTTGGAAACCTGTCCTCCACATTAAAACTTATTTATGTCTTTATATTTCTCCATATATAACGGGGCATACTTTTGAAACATGTTCTCCACACTTACATAGGTTTTGAATTTGCTAAAGTACATAGTTATATAATTCACATTCACATTTATGGTAGGATTCTATACATTGTTACCATTGTTATATACAATTTTAGCATGATACATATCTAAGGTGCATATTCTATGCAATGTGCACCTAATATTTAAAAATACAAATTATTTTTATATTTCAAAACACCCTCAGGGCCTATCATCACCAACCAAGATGGACTTTTAAAGACTGTATTGTTCTAATCTACTATGGTAGTTGGTTTACTTTTAGTATGGTTGAGGTGATTAAATCATTCAATCTTTCCAAATTTTTAAGTTTGATTTGATTATATCATCCGGCCTCTCTAGTTTGATAGTATGAGTTAAATTTATTCACTCATGCTCACTAGTTTATAAGTATGATTGGGTTGTATGGTTGAGCTAATCTCAACTTCCAAATGGCAATTCATCTTTTCTCCAAGGTTGGGGGTATGTGCCTTCCAATCTCTCTTTCTATATATCTCCTTAGATATATGCACTTTCTAAATTTATATATTTCTCCTAATATTATATTTATACCCTTACAATGATACATATATTCAAATCAACTTGTTAATAGGCAAGGCAGTTGCATCGATACACAGATGTGCTCCTAAACCTTACTCTTTCAATTTAAATCATTTAAAATGTTAAGAATAGGATATACTAAGAGGGGAGTTAAATTAGTATATTATATATCTTATAAAATTTTACTTAATCAAATTTCACTTAACCATACATTCAAGATATGCAATAAAACTAAAATAATAAACACCACATAAGAGAGAGAGAGAGAGAGAGAGAGAGAGAGAGAGAGAGAGAGAGACCATATTTTAACATGGAAACCCAATGTGGGAAAAACCATTGAGAATAATATCAATTATATGAATGAGCACCAACTCAAATTACAATATTTGTAATCACCAATGTGCAGGAGCACTAATCCCTTTGTTGAGCACCAACATAGCAACTAATTCATGAAAACCATCCCATAGGAGCACCAATCCCTATTGTGTATACCACACAACTATCTCTCAATGTTACTTTCTCAAAAAATGATAGCACATTATTATATCTCTTTATTTTCTCTCCTATGCTCCTCTAAGCAAGATATAACAATTACAAACCATGTTATTTCTCACATATAACAAATAGCTTCTCAAGCCTTTATTTATAGTTTTCGAAATAACCTTTGACATTCACCCTTTGTGACCCTTCACTCATGGAAAATGGTTCCATATTTTCATAAACCTTCAAATCCTTGTATTTTAAAATTCACAAGGTGACCCTTCATAATCAAATGCATACTTTTCCCTTTTATATTTATCTTGGTGACTTTTCATATTCCTCAAAGTGTCCCTTCATGATAAATTGTGTCCTTCCTCTTTAGTCTTCACTTGGTGACTCTTGAAATTCCTCAAGATGACTCTTCAATGGAAAATGCATCCCATTCCTCTTTTGTCTTTACTCCATGACTCTTGGACTTCTCCATGGGCCCTCTTTGAATTTTATGTAACTTAAGATATATTCATTAATATTAAATAAATATCAACACATTTTAGCCAAAATATGAATATTAAAAACATGTTTTAATAATAAATGCTATGGGGCCTTTATCACCAATGCTAGACCTTTGACATCAATGACAATATTTTCAATAATCTCCCCCTTTGTCATTGATGGAAACCTCAAACTAGAACTTCCACATCTTGAACCCTGTATTGTACATGCCAACCTACACATACAGTAACTCCCCCTTACTATAACATCTTATACCTATTTTTGTACCTGTTCTTTATACCTATTTCTCTTCTTCTCCCCCTTTGACATCGATGGAAAAGGGACTATCCTAGAGATAATAGTTAGATCCCCCTTAATCA
The DNA here is from genome assembly GCA_037957365.1 of Torreya grandis. Taxonomy (NCBI): domain Eukaryota; kingdom Viridiplantae; phylum Streptophyta; class Pinopsida; order Cupressales; family Taxaceae; genus Torreya; species Torreya grandis. The sequence continues at coordinate 378,174 of JARHVA010005992.1, forward strand.
ATGCTATTTCCCAATGGTAGGAAGTAAAAAAAATTACTCGCAACTTCTCCCATAAATACTTGAATGTGTATTTTGGTAGTGCCTTTATGAAAAAATATGGAATCTATTTTATAGTACTAATATATTCCAAATTAACCTACTAATCTACAAACTTCTCTCTAAAGAAGTGATATCTAATAGGAATATGTTTTTTTCTTGAATGCATCACTACATTCATAGAAATATTAATAGCACTTGTGTTGTCACAAAAAATAGAAATAGGTTCATCATATTTTACCTTGATATCTTCCAAAGTTTGTTTCATCTAAAGAACTTGAGTACAATACAATACCATTGTAACATATTCTACTTTAGTTGTAGACAGTGATACTTAATTTTGACTTTTACTTAGCCACAATACTAAGCTATCACCAAGGAAGAAAGCTCCTCCATTTGTACTCTTTTTATCATCCAAGCAACCTGCCCAATCTGAATTTGTATAAAAAACTAATGTTAAATCTCTACTTTTGGGATATTACAATACATAATCCAATGTCCCCTTGACATATCTAAATATTCTCTTCACCAAATAAACATGACTCTCTTTCAGGGCTTCTTGATATCTCATAACCATGCCTACTACATGCATGATGTTTGGCCTTGATGTTGTCAAATATAAAAGACTACCAATCATTGACCTATACAAAGATTGATTTATAATAAGTGAATCTTCATCCTTACTCACCTTGTTCCCTATACCCATTGGTGTGCCAACTGGTGCACGATCCTCAAAACCAAAAATTTTCAATATTTCCTTGGCATATTTACATTGAAATATGAAAATTCATTTATTTGATTGAAATATTTTCAACCCTAAGAAAAATGATAATTATCCAAGTATAGACATCTCAAATTATTTTTGCATATTATCATAAAATTATTTTGTCATCTTTGCAAAATTTCCTTCAAAAATTATGTCATCAATATATACCACAATAATCAATTTATTCTCACTTTTTATTTTGTTGTAGAGATTACTGTTAGTAAAACCTCTCTTGAAACATTGATCTTACAAGTACTTATCAAGTCTTGCATACCAAGTTCCGGGAGCTTGTTTCAATCCATATAGTACTTTCTTCAATCTACATACATGGCTACTATCATTTGAGAGAATAAATCCCTCAGGGTACTCAATGTAGACTTCCTCTTCTATATTTCCATTTAGGAAGGTAGACTTGACATCCATCTGAAACACTTTGAAATTTTTAAACAGTGCATATGCAAGAAACATTCTAATAACCTCTAGCCTTGTCACTAGTTTAAAAGTTTCTTCAAAATCTATACCCTCAATCTAAGCATATCCTTTACATACTAAACTTTATTTATTCTTGGTAACTTCACCATCTTCATTCAACTTATTTTTGTATACCTATTTTGTTCCTATCACATTTTGATCTTTTGGTCTAGGCACTAATTTCCAAGTATCATTCTTTTCTATCTGATTTAATTCTTCATCCATTGTCTTAACCCAATTCTCATCATGTCTAACTTTTGAAAACATTCTCCATTAAATTTTGGATAACAAAAAAAAATTTACTTTCTCATATTCTCTTACCATCATCTTTCTAGTGAGAACTCTTTCATTTATGTTCCTGATGATGTCACTCTTATTATGATTTATCTAAACATATTTGGATGGGTTCTTGGTGTCTTTTTACTTCTCCTTCGCATCTTCATTTTACTCTTCAAAATATTCTTTTTCAATTATTCTAGAACTATCCATTCGATCACTAGCTCTTTATGTTACATCTTCATCTATCTTGACACTTGCACTTTCAATAATATTCTTGGTTCTTTTATTATAGAATTTATAATCTTTACTTTTGAAAGAATATATAATAAATATACCTTCATCTATTCTAGATTCAAACTTACCCAATTTTTCATTAGTTCTCTTTATGAAGCATCTGCTATCAAAAACTCTGAAATATTCAACTATAGCTAGTTTGTCTTTCCATAGCTCTTAGGAAGTCTTGTCACTATTGACTCTTAATAGTGCTCTATTCTAGACATGCACTACTGTACCTATTTCCTCTCTCTAATATTTATCTATTATCTTAGATTCATTTAGCATTTTCCTCACCATCTCATGAATTATTTTATTTTTTTGCTCGACTACTTTATTTTGTTGTGGAGTTTTGGATGTTGAATAATGTCTCTTTATCCCATTGTCTTCAAAATAATAAATAAACTCATCTAACATGAGTTATCCTCCTCAATCTGATCTCAAGAACTTAATCTTCAAATTAGTTTCATTCTCAACAAAATCTTGAATGTTTTGAATTGGTTGAAAGCTTCTAATTTTTCTTAAAAAACATCACCCAAGTCATATGTGTAAAATCATCAATAAAAAATATGAAATATTTCTCACCTTAAGTACTTTGAGTTCTCATAGGTCCACAAAAATTAGTGTGAACAAGCTCTAACATCTTAGTGGTCGAGTATTATTTTATTTTGAACCTTCTTCTGACCTACTTCCCATATTGACATGGTTTACAAAGTGTGTTAGAAGGCTTTGTAATCTTTGGAAGATCTCTAATTTCTTGCTTCTTGCTAATGTTGATAATATTGTCAAATTTTATGTGCCCCATTCTACTGTGCCATATCCAAATTTCCTCAACTTGATTCAAACAACATTTTTGACCTTTGATGTATGATAATATATACAAATTATCACCTATCCGCTGAGCATCCATAATCAACAAATCTGAATATTTTTTCCTAATTTCATAACCTTCTACATAAAACTTTAGTGTGTGTCCCTGATCACACATTTGAATTACACTCAACCAATTATGCTTAAGAGATTCTACATATAGAACATTTTTAGTCTTAGTTCTACTATTATCTGAACTTAATGTACCTTTTTTAGCTATTCTAGCAGTGGTATTATCTTTGAATTTCACTATGCCACCAGTGATCTTTAGAGTTATGAACTTGATCTTGTCTCGTATCATGTGCCTCAAACATCCACTATCAATGAACCATGGCTTATCTTCATTTTTTGTATTTAAAGCTATCTAGACCAACATAGACTTTTTAGGTTGTTTCTTCTACCATGAACTTGTCTAAACTTTTTTCTTGATTAATGGAGCCTTGAAACTCTAGTCCTTCTTGACTGACTTGAACACACTTCTATAGTGTTGAGCTATGTGTCAAAAGTTATTTCACTTGTAACATATTATGGCCTCTTCATCAAAGCCTAATATAAGAACAAAGGATTTATGGCTTCTGTTTGACTCTACATGAGGTTCATTCTCCTTGTTTCTAAAATTATTAGCCCTTTTCTGACATTTTATTTTCTTATGACCATATATGTTACAATAAAATATAAACCATTTATAGAACCTATTTATGTATCTCTAACCTGATTGCCTTTTGTATCTCTATTCCTTCTAGCTTTCTTTGTTTGAGATGTCCTCTGTATTCTTAACTTCTTCCCATTTTGTTTAATCTTTTGTAAGAGTTTTAGCATAGCTCTTTTTCTTCTCAAATCTGATACTTGTCTTATCTGATATTGATTTTTTACTTTATAATATCTTATTTAATAAATCAGTGTTATTATCAAATTTTGAACCATTGGCTACTTTATGATTGACTACTTTATTTGTTTTCTTAAGATCTACTTTTAAAGAAGCAATTTCAATAACATAACTTTCACATTCTTCACTTACTTTTTACAACTGAGCTGTTAGATATTTTTCAATATTTTTGGCTTCTTGAATGTGTGTTTGTAGATCTTCAATTTTTTCCTTTGACTCCTTTTCATTTTTCTTAATTTGGAGCTTTAGTCTTTGATTCTTCTTCTCAAAAGCTTGTAATATTTCTAAGGCATAAATGATTTATCCTTCCATATTCACTTCAACTTCATCTTTTTCTTCTTTTTGATCATCTATACTTATTCTTATAGAGACATCTTTATGTATGGTCATAAATAGAATCTCTTCTTCATCTTAATCACTGACTCCACTATCTTCAGCTAAGCTAGGATCTTTAGAGTATAAACTCTTCTTCTTGAATCCTTTCTTAAATTTGCCTTTAAAATTCTTCTTGTATGTATACTATCCTTATTAATTGTCACCATTACTCTTATCTAGGCACTTAGATACGTAATTTCCAATCTTTCCATAATTAAAACATTTAAAAGGTAATTTTCCTTGATATTTCTTTGTGCCCTTTTTCAGCTCATGGATGAATAGAGCTCCATTGTCATCTTTAGCATTGCTATAGATGTCACTTGATTCTTGAATCTTAATCTTGGATTTCTTTGATGTCTATAAAATAGCTTCCCTCTTTGAGTTCTTCTCTTGTTCGATCTACATCTCATATCCCATAAGAATATCATATACTTCATCCATCTTTAGCTTGGCTAGATCCTTCATCTCCTCGATTGTTGAAACATTTTCATAATATCTCATTGGTAGAGATCTCAAAACCTTTTTTACCACCACTGATTCTTCTAAATTTTCTCCAAGGTTTTGAATATGATTAACTATTTGATCAACCCATAAAATATTACTCACTATATTTTCTTCTTCTTTCATTTTGAAACTCTCAAACTATCTTCTGAAAGTCTAGAGCTTAGTTTCTAAACTTTTCCATCACCTTTGTAAATATTTAAAATATTTACCTAAGTCTCATGAGCATATTTTCATTGCATAACTTTAAAAAAAATTGATTCACATAAACCACATAAAATAGCATTTAATTATTTACCATTATTTTCACTTGCTTTCTTTTCTGTCAGAGTAGTCACAAATGTCTATGGCTCTTCGTATTCCTCCACAAATGATTACCAAATTTTGAATCCAAGAGACATCAAATAATTTCTCATCCTTATACTCTAAAACTAATAATTTTTCCCATCAAACAAAGGTGCTTTATTTGTATAAAAACCTTCATGTGATCCATCCATTGTGTTTTCCCTGATCTACCTTCAAGCTGTTAAAATATTTTATAAAGGAACCTGCTCTGATTCCAAATGTTAAGCATGGGATATACTAAGATGGAGGGTGAATTAATATATCATATATCTTATAAAATTTTACTTAATTAAATTCCACTTATCCACAAATTCAAGATATGTAATAAAACTAAAATAATAAACTCCACACGAGAGAGAGAGAGAGAGAGACCAAATTTTAATGTGAAAACCCAATGTGGGAAAAATACATAGAACAATCTCAAGTATATTAATGAGCACAAACTAAATCTATAATATTTATAAGCACCAACTTGTAGGAGCACTAACGCCTTTATTTTCCACCAACACAACAACTGATTTGTGAGTACCAACCCCTATTGTTTATACCACACAACTATCTCTCAATATTGCTTTCTTAAAAAATGATAGCACATTACTATATCTCTTTATTTTCTCTCATATGCTCTTCTAAGCAAGATATAATAATTAAAAACCATGCTCTTTCTCACATATAACAAATGGCTTCTCAAGCCTTTATTTATAGCTTTCCAAATGACCTTTGGTATTCACCCTTTGTGACCCTTCACTCCTCATAGAAAATGGTGCCATATTTGCATGGCCCTTCAAATCCTTATATTTTAAAAGTCACAAAGTGACCCTTCATAATCAAATGCATCATTTCCCCTTTTTCTTTATCTTGGTGACTTTTTGTATTCATCAAAGTGTCCCTTCATGAAAAATTGCACCCTTCCTCTTTTGTCTTCACTTGGTGACTCTTAGAATTCCTCAAGATGACTCTTCATGGGAAAAAGCATCCCATTCCTCTTTTGTCTTTACCCTATGACTCTTTAACTTCTTCATAGGCCCTTTTTTGAATTTTATGCAACCAAAAATATATTAATTAATATTAAATAAATATCAACACATTTTAGCCAAAATATAAACACTAAAAACACCTTTAGATAATAAATGCTATGGGTCCTTTATAACCAATGTTATACCTTTGACATCAATGATAATATTTTCAACATAAAATAATTATAATTTTAGATTATATGCTCTAATTACATATTGTAACTATAGACATCCAATTTATATCACTATTTGATGCAGTTATCAATCTAAGAAACATTATGTGACAACACATAATCTAGACCAAAATCACTAAAACACATTAAATCATTCAAAATTATCATGTATAGGTACTAATTTAGGCTAATGTATCACTAAATGGGAAAATACATTTTATGTGATTATTATATTTTCTAAAATCACTTCAAATCAAATTTTGACCATGAAAAATAACACTCTATACCATTGAATACTTCTAATTTGATAGCACTTGTTATGTGCATGTGTTATTTCACATCCATAATTCCCTTATTGGGGTATTATTCCATACACAAATGACACTTTACTCTAGTCAAATTCAAACTCGGTAAAATGATATTTCCAACTAGGTTGATTAAGGGTGCAATAGATTTCTATAGAATTGTAAAAAATTAATCAAAGCCACTTAGGTAAATTAAACTAAATCAAGAGCCTAAGTGAAAATTATATGTAAGTTATTGAAAATATATTTATTATCAATTCATTTCTTAAATTTACATCATCCCATGACATCATTAATGGGGTGGAAACCATAGGCCATTAATGGAATAAATATTAGTATTAATCTTTCCCATACCTCATCAATGCCCCATTATTCTAAATATTAATGGGAATATATATGGCTTATCCCCCTAAAATTAAATCAATTCATGACCACACATCTTGAGCTCAAGATGGACGGTCATGGTTGATCTTGAACATTTTCATAAAGATATAAATTAGTGGGCCAAGACCACCATTTTAAGCTTCAAATATAAAAACTTACTTTTTAGAAATTACTATAGAAAAGCTTCATCTATTTGTAAAAATTGACAAATCTTGTGAGCCTAAGCCATTGATGCACTAGGAAATGATGAAGGAGCATGCTACTCTTCATTTACGTAGACTTGGAGTAACAAATCTATGGAAAAACATACCTTTTGACTACTCTTAGAAGGAGGGACATTATTTGAAAGGTTTAATGGTATTCCTTTCTTAAATAGCTCTTAGAATTCACTAGCAACACCCTTTGAGGGAGTAAGCTTGATGTTTTAGCTCTAGATGCTTCTTTATAGATGTTTTATTGACTAATGCATGGCCTAACATATCTCATAATCTTACTCTACATTTTGGAATGCTCAGTGGGACCCACACCTCATACAAGTCTTTATACTTTATAATTTTGCATTTAAACCCTCTTTGGAGGTTGTTTTACACTTCTTTTTCTCTCATTTTATGTTTATGTAGCATCTGAGATAAATAGTAAGATTAAACTATAAAATATCAAGATTGCTCTAGAAGTAAGATCAACCTAAACATCAGTGAGATCGACCTATGGAATAGTGAGAATGTGTTTATGAATGGTGGGATCATTTTATTTTCTCTCTATCTACCTATGTGTTTTACAATATCAGTGAGATCACATTATAGATCAGTGATATCATTATGTGGATCAGGGAGAATGCACTCTAGATTGGTGACATCACTTTGCAGATTGGTCAGATCGACTTGTAAAATGGTGAGATCATCCTAGCCTAGAAACTAATAGGTGTCTATTATTTTCCTTTTATCATTTTTGTATACATAGTTTTGGTGTCATAAAATGAACTCTCAAATTATCTAAGTACTCTTAATAGTTCTATTTTCATGCTTGTTTATTGAAGTGATTGATTTTAACAAAATGAGTATTGTGTGCATGCCCTCCCTCATCCCCTTTAGGGAACTTAGGTAACCAAAAACTCATATTATTTATTTTTGATGCCTTGTCCAAAGGTGTAAAAATAAATTTGCTAACGCCCTTACCAAATCCATATGGTTTGGGTCACCCCAAAATGACCATAAAGTCTTTTCACTTGTCTTTATTTTTATGTACTTTGGCTTGTAATCAGGAGTTCATCACCTCCTCATGAGTTTTCTAGGGAAGAATTGACCTAGGAATTCATCTCCTAGAATCATGTCAACCCCACTCCATGGTGGGGTATATAAATTGAGGGTGACCCACTGGGATACTTATTTTGAGTAGTTAAAATTAGTTATATTAGTTGTTATCAACCTTGGACTATAGAGGTAACTTGGATATCACACTACACTAAGCAATTGATAGATGTAGTGGTTGTGAAAATGACAAGACATTTTCATAACAATCTATTTGATGGGGATCCAATTGACATGAGCATCTCTAGTGTTATCCACACTTAAGACCATCTAGATGCACAAAAATTTAGTTTTAGAATAAACCCCGCTTTTTGTGGACATATTATTGATGCAATGTGAGTAGCCTAAAGTTTCATGTCATTGTACAAACTCTTGAGATAAGAGGGGGCCTAAAAAACCCTAATTTTCATATGTTTTTACTTTTCTATTAACAATTAAAATGCTCTTAAGAGCATATATATAGATAAAATTCAATAGTACATTGAAACCTTATCAATTTTAAGATTTAGGATGTTACACTTAGATGTGTTTATCATTTTATCCTTTACTTGGTCTTTTTGAGTCTAAAACTATTTTTGAAAAATCTAAAACATGTCAAAACACCAAACACCTTATTATACACTATTCTATTTGAATAAAAAGGCATTACACTAACAAAATTGAAATCACTTTTTGCCTTGTCTAGACCATTTACCCACTTTGAAAAATCTCAAAGTCCTTCATATTTTGTCTAAATTTGAAATATCACCTTTCTAAGTTTTGATCCAAGGTGCTATCAGTTTACCTTTAGCACTTGGTTTGAGTAAACTTGGGTATGATTTCCCATTTATATTAAAGGCCATTACTTAGACTTATCATCATTTTATTCTCATTATGGACTTAATTTATCTTGCATCCGCTCATGCTCTAAGTTCTTGGACCATTTTATATCTTGTTTATATATGGAACCATTGTGTTGCCCATTTAGTTTTGGATTTATACTTAAGATTTCTTGTGTTAATTCATGTTTTGAGATTCTTAGTATGTATTGTTATCTTCCTAATTATAAATACCTTCTTCTAATTTTATAGTCATAACATGCCATAGTTGTATCTAGATTTTACAATATTGACATATCTTTGACCTAAGTTTATTGTGTTATCCTACATTTTAGGTTCTAAATTTATCTTACCCTCTTCTAATTTGATGATTTCAATAACCAAAGTTGAGTAAATTTGTAGCCACTTTCTTCTAATTATGTGGTACTACACGACTTCTTTTTATAATCTTGTCTTGCCTTGTCATTTATTTGAGGAAATTTAAGAACTCTTTTTTAAACATTTTCAAAACACATTTCACATCTTATCAAATGTATAAAAATAATCTTCCAAACATGACACAAAGGTATACCTATAGTGGGGTCTCCTATGGCCTTAGTTATGAGGAAGAGCATTTTGATGATAGAAAGGATAACTCTATTGTGTTTGAAGGTATCCAAATAAACATAAGGTATTAAGAATATTGTTATGAACATCAACCCTTAGAATATAAAGATGAATCCCTTTTAAGGTTGATATAATCAGGTACTAGGTTACCACCAAATTTCCTAATGGAATAGTTGCACACACTTATTAGGGTAGAAGAGTGAAAATAGGAGAAATCTCTATCTCATATCATAAAATATAGCATTGCCTATTCTAGCAAGGGAAAAGAAACACTTATAGAGTCTACACACCATGATCAAGATCTTGCTACCAAGATCAAGAAAATCTATCAATGATACACAATTTGGATGCAACTTCGATCAGCAACAATGCTTTTAAAGAGTAATAGAATGCGATATATCAAATGCAACATATATTTATTGAGAGTGAATCTATGATAGATATTGGCATTTCATATAAATAAAAGAACCCTAGAGATGCTTCACAACATATTTCACTGGATATGAAGCATACATTTTTCAAACACCAAGAGACTCTTTTTCCCTCATAGAATCAAAGGATGAAAAACTCAACACATGTTGGGGGTGTTATTCAAAACTCTTTGGAAAGTTCCTTCCAAACATCACATCCTTTTGTGAGCTTACTATATACTCCTCAAAACTAATAGTATAATTATATTTCATATTAGTAGATTTTAGTAAATGTGTATCAACCACCTAACAATTAATGGTTGCCCTACTTGACTCAAGGAGTAAACCAGAACAAAATCTTAGAGTGTAAGGTTTATATCCTTAACAAAATGATGCAACATGGCCACATACCACCCCAAACAAACTGTATTCCTCTTAAAAATAAATCAAACATGTAGGAGTGGAATTCGACAAAGGAAATTAATTCAATACTGGAGATGGGAAAGTAAGTCAAGAAATATAAGTTTGATGATATATGTCCATATCTATTTGACTCAAATATTATCCAAGTCCCCTTTCTACCTCATTTTGAGGCACCTAAATTTGATAAATACAAAATTAAGGGTGGCCCTCGAGAACATATCTAATCCTTTCTCATATTGTGCCAAGAGGTAGCCTATAGCAGTGTGTATTTGCTTTATTTGTTCCCACATAATTTGGCTTGGCAAGATTTGGATTGGCTCCTCAAATTACCTAAAGGATCATTGGTAGAGTGGAATGATTTATCTAATACATTTTTCAACCATTTATATTATAACATTGAGCATGAGTTAACCATGGTTGACTTGTGTAAAGCAAAACAATGGGATAGAGAAAGCTTCACAACATATCTACAGTGATGGAGAGCATTATCTAGTTGCTTTCAACATAATTTTATAAATAAATAGTTGGCTAATAAATTATCAAAAAACTTACACCTTGAGGTGGCTCACATTATATAACTCATTTGTGCAAACACATTCGAGTAAATTATAGACAAGGGTGTATAGATTGAGAAGGCACTCATTACTAAGGGCCTTATAAATATTTATTCATAGGGTCAAACATCTAATCAAACCTAGTCACCTATTCAATTTGTTGCTTCATAAAAACTAAAGGGTTTTAAAAAATAAGAATATGGTGGGAAAGGAAGTGACAAAATATAGATATGTGCAAATAGTATAGGCTCTACCAGCTCTAAATGTGCAACTAGCCCCATCTAAGATATCAACCACATTGTGATGGGCTCCTCCATGAAGGGAATTCAATAAATATAGAGTATTTATCAAATTGGGAGAGCTAGTTGAGGCCATGTTCTAAAATATAATATTAGCTAATCGGATTGTGTGGCCTATACCAAGGTCCTTTCCTAAAGATCAACCCAAACCTGATTGGTATTAGGAAGATGAGTTTCATAGTTTCCATCACATTCTCAGCCATGCCATTTACTGATATATTCAATTGAGACATATTGTAGAGGACTTGATCAAAAGTGGTGAAATTGAAGTAAAACACATGGTGTAAAATAATAATCAAGACATGGGCATTTACAAGGAACCATTTCCTAAAAATAATTAGGATCCACCAAGAAATAATCAAAATAAATGGCAAAATCATAATCATCATGATCATAATTAGGATTATAATACCCATGCTAATAACCTTGGGTACAACAACATTCCATATGATTATAATAGCACTATGGGATGTGTTTCTACAAATCATGTTATCACCATCACCATCAAATCCTGTGAACTATCCAATAGTTATTGAAGAATTGGACCCCCCATTACATGGTTAACACCCTCCTCTTCAAGTAATGTCATGTCAAGTTCAATAAATTCTATTTCACCTTAATTTATATGGGTTACCATCTTTATACCCCCTTATTTTAATTATAATGACTCCTTCCTAACTCAAAATTACACAAATACAACTAGATACTTACAATTCACCATCCAAGGCCTTTTGCTTTCTTATTCTAATTATAATGGATCCTTGATAACTCTATATTAAGAAATTGGAACTAGACACTCATGAATCACCCTCCAAGTCTATTTACCCTCTACCAACCCTAGACCAAATATAAACACTATGCCTTCACATCTAAAACTAAAAACTATACTAGTCAAGGCTAAACCTTCTTGTGCTTACATTGAAAATCTATATAGTATCTCAGACCAAATATGGAAAACCCCCACATAAATATCTATCTTATATCTTTTGCATACATCAAAATTCCATCAAAATATCTAAAATAACTTATTTCAACAATCCACTATTCCCTAGGACATTAACCTTGAATAATTTCAAACACTTATCAGGCATTTATCTCCTTTTTGACAAGTTACATTTGTTTAGAGAGAGATGTCTACTTTTGGCCCTAGCCATAATAACCACTTGTACATTAAGATCATTAAATAAAATCAAAAAATAAAGTGAGTTCTTATAGACAATGGTTTAGGGATGAACATAGTGTCTTTCAAGTTAATAAAATGATTGGGTTATACTACCAGGACATCTAGCCTAAAATTATCACAATCAAGGCATATGACAACACTGAAAAGGAATCTTCTAGAACTATATATTTTCCAATCATTATTAGGGTTGTATCCCATCATAATTAATGCCAAATTATGGCCATTAAATATCCATATAATATACTTCTTGGTCATTCTTGCATCAATGAAGTATAGGTTATCCCATCTACCTTACACCAGTGCCTCAATTTCCCCATGATGGGATTGAAGTTATCATTCCTACTGATCTACAACCCTACCAATATTGTAAACACCTAGAGGATGAATTTTTAAATTATAACTATTATCCTAGTTTTGAATTCATAGCTAAAAAGAATAAATAAATAATTTATCAACCATCCAAGTCCAATTATATCAACCCAAATGACCTTGATTCCACTTTATTTGATCCATTCCCTACAACACTTGCACAATAAGTCACTCTTCAAGACACAAGCATTTCCACTTACCATCTAAAAGATGCATTTCACATTGATAAGTTACCCAATTAGTTTAAATATTTTGTCAAGCCCAATCCTTCCCAAAACCCTTGTAAACCCAACATGATTTGGAAAAATAAGAAAGACATATAAAAACCATTGATGGTATTCATACCAATAACTTCATCAAATTAGGATCAAGAAGCCTTTATCAAAAGAAATTGTTTATATTTTGGTGGCCTTGCTGATTGTTTTCAAAATACTAAATATCTTATCCCTAATCAGATTATGGACAAATTTGATTATACATGTAAAGTCTTAAAGACACGAGAGCAAGGAATCCTAGAACCATTATTAGTAGGTAAGCCTAATATAATTCAAGGTCTTAGATTTATACCACCTAGGGGTGACCTCATGTATTTTGATAGTGATTCTTTTAATTGACTAGCAAAGAGACTCCTAATAGTGACATAGTATCCCATTATAGCATTTATGATAATCTTGTTGACACTGACTTATTTAACTCCAACTCCATTATGATTATCACATTCTATTATCCCCTTAGCCTTTGCCATCTTAACCTTATTGATTGAGAACAACAAGATTCTATTATACCCCTTGATGAATTTTAGAGCGAGGATTCTATTACTTAGTACTTGGGCCTCAGATATAGATTACCAATTGATGATCATAAGCAAGGCTTTGACTTCTCTTTATATTATTTTGTCTACTTTGGATATCAGGCAAACTTTCTTGGTCACAAAAAAGATAAAACATCAAGATCTTTAGGTGAAATCCTTTTTGAGGTGCTCATTGATCAAGTAAATAAAAAATAAAAAGGCAATCCCTTGATTTAAACCCTATTTTAGGTATTCTTAGATGGGGAATTTTACTCATCTTCAAAGGACATGTAATGTACACCAAGTCCTAGCTTGTTACCCAATACCAGTATCACACCTAAACAACATAACATCTTTAAACATCTTGTTATTTAATTTCTAGAGATATTTTCTAGTTGGTCATTACCTAAACTGGCCAACTCAAATTTGTCTCATTACCCAATCTTTGGGAAGAACAACTAAAAGCTAAAATAGAAGAAGAGGATCAATAGCAAGCACTACCCACTATTTTAGAAGATGGTTCTATGTTCCTCATATAAAACACCACTAAAGTGAACCTAGGGACTTGTGATAATCCCAAAATTGTTTATCTTGAATCCTCCCTCATTGATGAAGAGCATGACTACATTTTAACCATTTTGAGGGATTTTATTGAAATCTTTACATGGGCTTATTTTGACATGCCAGGTTTAGACCCTAACTTGGTTGTGCATCAAATTTTTATCTATATAGATGCTAAGATGGTCAAATATAAATTGAGAAAGATGCATCCATGTATTTCTCTTTTGGTAAAAGTATAACTATAGAAACTATTAGGATTTGGCTTCATCTGACCACTAGAATTTTCTTAATGGATATCAAACATAATCCTAGTAATCAAAAATCCATAGGGTATATGCCTTTGTATTGATTTAAGAGATATCAAAAAGGTGTTTCCCAAAGATGATATTACTATGCCCAATATTGACATGATTATCAACTCTACTATTGGGTATGAGATGTTGTCCCTCATGTATAGATTCTTAAGATACAATCAAATCAAGATAGCTCGAGAGGGCCAATATAAAACTACATTCACCACATCATGGTTAACATTCTATTACTAGGTCATGTCATTCAAATTGAATAATGCTAGAGCCACTTATCATCATTCTAAGACTATCATTTTCCATGGCATGATGCATAATATTGTTGAGGACTATGTTGAAAACATCCTAGCAAAATCAAAAACATGTGCCAAACATCTTGATGTTCTATGAAGAATATTTGAGAGACTTCATGTGTACAAAGTTCATCTAAATCCTAAGAAGTGTATTTTTGTCATCACTTCAAAAAAAATTATAGGATTCATTATGTCATAAAGTGAGATTGAAGTGGATTCTGATAATTTCAAGGCCATTATGGAAATGCCTCTACCTTCTAATCTTAAACAACTCCACAACCTGTAAGGAAAAATTCAATATATTCACAGGTTCATTTCACAACTAGAAAATAAGTGCCACCCATTTACATACCTCTTAAAAAAAGTGTTTGATTTTTAATGGGATGATGAATGTTGATTAGCATTTATGAATCTCACAACATACTTGGACAACTTGCCAGTTTTGAGGTTGCCAACACCTAGGTAGCCATTAATTCTTTATATTTTAGCCATTAAACATGCACTAAGGGGACTCTTGGCCCAAGATGATGAATATGTAAAGATAAATTTAGTCTAATATTTGATTCGTACACTTATGTCATATGAACATAATTATATGCCTCTGAAAAAGGCTTGTTTAGCCAAGGTGTTCACTTCTCAAAAGTTACAACACTAAATGTTGAATAATAAAACTATTGTCATTGCTAAAGTGGACCCTTTCAAATATTTATTGTCCAAGGAAACTCTTATAGTTTGCACAGCCAAATGTGTCATGCTCTTAAGAAAATTTGATGTTGATTACTAGAATCAAAAGGATATCAAGGGGTAGGTTATTATATATTAACTTGCAAAAGATCTAATCATAGATACTCAACCACTCAAATTTGATTTTCTAGATGATTCTATTATGAAAAAAGAAGTATTGTAAGAAATTGAATAATGGAGGTTATACTTTGATGGTTCCTTTACATCTTGTAGATCTAGGGCTGGTATTTTGTTGATTACACTATAAGGGGATCTGATTCCCAAAGTTTTCTATGTTAATTTTCATTGTACTAACAATATGGCTAAGTATGAATCCCTTATTCTATGATTCCATCTTGAAGTACAGTGGGATATCTAGTGATTAATGGTCTATGGGGATTCTCAATTGATTATTAATTAAACAACATATCAATATCAAACTTGAGATGACAAGCTTGTATACTACAAGCACATTGTGGATAATCTCAAGACTAACTTTAAATCCCTAAAATTTTAGCAAGTATCATGGTCCAATAATAAATCAATCAATACAATGGTGATAATTAGGTCCATGATACAAATTACCAGTAGTGCTAAAGAGTATTAGTTTCTCATTGAAAATTTTATATAGCCTACTCATGTATTACCATTTATAAAAAGGGTATTCACCATTATTGGTCCCAATCCCCCACCTGAACTACTTTGGTTTCAAGACATAACTATTTCCATGACCAATTCTTTCTACCTAACCTTTCACATAATCACAAAAAAGTACCCCTTCATCACATAGTTTGTTATACCCTCTTTGGAAAAATCCTTTATCACAAAGGATCTGATATAATGCTTATTCATTATTTATCTTTAAGATAAGCCAAGCTAGCACTTCAAGAGGTTCATGAAGGAATGTGTGTGGCCCACACCAATGGCATAGTCCTAGCGAAGAAACTCATTAGAAAAGGATACTATTGGCCTAAGATGAAAATAGATGCTCGTAATCATGTTAGGAAGTGTGTTTATTCCTAAAAACATGGTAATTTGATACACACACCTTTCTTGCCACTCCTAGTGATCACTGCACCATGGTCTTTCTCTACATGGGGCCTCGATCTCATTAAGAAAATCAACCCAACCTCTTTTAATGGCCATAAACACATTCTAACTGTTACTGAGTTTTTTATTAAGTAGATTGAGGCCATTCTTCTCACTTATGTTATTAGGAAGTGGACTATAAATTTTATCCATTACCATATCATCTATTGATATGGTATCCCATCCCATATTATATCTAATAATGGTAGATCATTTATAAACTGAGATGTTAAGACTCTTTGTGCCAAGTTCAAAATTAAACATAAGAAATATAGACCATATAACCCAAAAATGAATGGTCAAGTCAAGGCATCTAATAAAACCATTGTCATAATCCTAAAGAAAATTGTCAATGATGTTGGCTATAATTGGCACTTACAAATTTTTCCCACCCTTTGGGCTTATTGCACTAGT